>NW_004624870.1:1159489-1226734 GCF_000247695.1 Heterocephalus glaber
CACATGTGTGACCTATTTATTTCACTTAAGAGTATGGCCTCGGGCCAGGGATTTAGCTCAGTGGTTCCGCCGCCTGCTTCGAAAGCCAAGGACCCCAGTTCGATCCCCAGTACCAAAAAAAAAAAAAAAATGGCCTCAATATGCATCCATTTAGCTATAAATGTCTCTAATTTCTCATTCCTTATGGGTGAGTAGCACTCCATTTTATAAACAAAAACCCCACATCTTCTTTATCCAGTTTCCAGTTGATGGGCACTTGGGCTGTTTCCAAGCTTTAGCTATTACGAACTGTGCCGCTATAAACATGAGTGCACATATATCGCTGTGGTATGATTCTTTTCTTTCTGACTTTTAACCTTATCTAGGTCTCCTGGTCTCTTCTTTGATTTGTCCATGACTGCATATTCCCTTTCCACTGACATAGTTCACTGCTGAGTTAGCACATTGATCTGGATTATACAGAGACTTTAATGTGGCAAAACTGTAGACTCTGAAGATTAACAGTAAAATTTAGGCTTGGTTACTTGCTAATGGTTAATGTAATGTATGACTGTAGTTCTTTGTTTCTTGAAGTATTTGTTTTGCATGATTTGTTCTCGGTAGGTTTGTGGGAATGATTGGAAGACCAGTTGAGATGAATTATTGGTCCTTGAAAAACTGAATGCTGGGGTAGTCATAGGTCATCATGACCAAGAAGAGCATGAAAGCTTTCAGTCAAAGCCAGAGTGAGCAGTAGAAGGGACTGTGATTCTCTTCTTGAGGCTTTATCAAGCTTGTATCCTGGAGCCCCTTTGTTTCCTGGGTATGCAGGAACTTTTCTTTCTTTCTTTTGTACTAGGGATTGAACCATCTGTACTCTACTACTGAACTACATCTCAGCTTCCCTGGTAGCTGGGATTACAGGCATGTGCTACTGTGCCTTGAGGGAATTTACTTTCTTTTTTTGGAATTTACTTTCTTAATGTTGAATAAGTTGATACTAAATAAATTGTTAATATTTGGGTTTATTACCCTAAAAGGGTTGATTTTCTTTTTGACATTTCATTTCAAAATACACACACTTTTAATTCTTTTTTTTTTTTTGGTACTGGGGATTGAACTCCGGGTCCTTGCACTTGTGCAGCAGGTGACGAAACCACTGAGCTAAATCCCCGGCCCTAATTCATTTTTATTTATTTATTTATTTATTTGGTACTAGGGATTGAACTCAGGACCTTGTGCTTGCCAGGCAGGCGTGGTGCCACTGAGCTACATCCCCAGCCCATGTAATAATTTAATATTTAAAAAATTTATCAGGTCAGGGTGCCACTGCCTGCCTCACAAGCACAAGGTCCCGAGTTCAATCCCCGGCACCAAAAAAACAAAACGAACAATTTATCAGGTCATGAAACAGTTCCATGTTATCGGTGCTATAATTAATTTTAGTTTATATGTGGAAAGGTTGCAAAAATAATTTCATCAAGTTAATGCTTCTATAATTTACCTCTTTATAGAAGTTATTGATGTTGGTAACTTTAATGTACATCATTATATTATTTTCTTAATTATATCTCTAGGATAAGTATTGCAATTCATTATTATGGTGAAGGATATGAACATTTTTATGGTTTTTGATATATATTGTCATCCTATTTTCAAGGGTGTTGTTCCACCTTGTACTTTTAACAGATATATGGACGTTCCTGTTTTACCTTAGATGAGTTAGGCAGAAATCCAGTTTTTCTTCAGAAGGTTTTTGGTAATTTAGTAGTGTAAAATGGCACTTGCATTTCATTGATCTGTAATATTCAGTTTAACTATTTGAGTCTTGTTTGTTCATATCTTTTTTCTTTTGGTACCGGGGATCAAACTCGGGACCTTGTGACTGCACAGCAGGCGGCAAAACCACTGAGCTAAATCCCCAGCCCAATATCTTTTGCTATATTATGCCATAAACTATTGGTGAGGGCTTTGGGTCATAAGGCAAGTAAAACCAGCTAATAAAGGGGTAATTGTTAGAAAGATAAAGAGAGGATATTCAGTGAAAATGTTCATAAGAGAATGTGGTCTAAATGTTAAGTGATCTTGGGGATAGTAGTTGAAGGGGAACAGATGGGTTATTCTAAAATTCAGCTCAGCATCTTTGAGCATCTACTACCTGCTATACACTGTGTTGTATCCTCTGAGTGCTTCTCAAGTTACTGTCAAGGCATATACTGGGATGAAGAAGATTGCTTGAGGCTTAACCAATTAAAGGTTCTGGCTTGTTGTCTCTTTGTGGCTGCTTAGAGGGCTGAGACCACAAATGTGTAAGAAGACGTCTTTAAGTCACTGGTGGCATGTCAGCGTGTCATGGCTCTGTTTGAGAGGTGGAAAGGTAAATAAAGCATTGTTCCTTTTGACAAGGAATTGATCATCTTGTACAGAGAGTAAGGGCAACAAAAAAATGAAAGAACTAGTAGAAATTTAATCGGTGCTGTAAAATGAGTTCAGACAAGGTGCTAAGGGATTAAGTGGGGGTGGGGAGAGAAACTGCCTTCGTGGATATCAAGGAATATTTCCACTGGAAGAAGTAGCCTTTAAATCTCAGAAAATGAGAAGCATTGCAAAGAAGGGCATGTCTAGAGGTAGTCTGGAAATGTGGATGTTAGGTAACTGCATATCCAACTTACTGGGTTCTGGGATATGTGAAAGGAACAAAATGGAACATGAGGCTGCCAGTGGGTCAGGATTGGATTTTGGAGGGTCTTAAATGTCAGACCTAGGATGAGTATAATCGTAGGGAGGAGAATTAAGGGAAGGACCCAAGTTGAGTTCATGGTAGTAGGCCAAGTTAGAGGTGATGAAGATCTGAATTGAATTGGTGCCCTTGGGAGGAGGTGTTTTAGAGGTTGAACAGAGAGAGGTATGACTGATTAGGTGGGGTAGGATTGGTGGGAAGCAGTTAGTTACATATCTCAAGTCAGAGATAAGATTGTTTTTGTTAGGGTTGGGAGCATGGAAGAATGGGCCATCAAGAACAAGGAAGTCAGGAGGAAGGATGGCTCTTAGATGTTTAGTGTAGAGAAATGATGAATTTGGTTGTGGGTGTGTTGAGTTTAAGGAGGTAGCAGAAAGTTAAAATTAAAATTTTAATCCTAGAAGGAGTTTGAGAGATACATTGGAGCAACAGCTAAGGAAGTTTGGGGCATAGGATTGAGTGGAATCAGCCAGGTCTCACTGTCAGTTAAAGCAGAGTGAAGACTGACACTCCTCTAGGACTTGCTGTATTGAATAGAGAGTTGGAAGTGGCATAGTTGTATCGGAGAATGGGGACTTTTTTTTAAATTAAGAAAATATTAAGGTAGACACTTTCAACATTGAAATATGTATCAATCCCATGTACCTGTTGTCCCACTTAGTAGCTGTCAGTGTTGTTTCATCTATTTCTCTCTTTCATCAGTTACATTGGAATGTCCTTCAGTAACTGATGAAATGGAAGAAATCTTTTATGCCTGTATATGTATTTGTAAGTAAGCAGAGTTGAATGGTCTCTTTGGGTGTGTTCTGTACTTCTGGAAGGGGTTTAAGGATGAAAAGAATTAGGATTAACTTCAGAATTCCTGTGTCCCCTTGGCTTTTGTCTTTGGCCTAATTATTAAGTCTCCTGAGATTTAAGTCTTTTTGTTTTTCATTACAATGAAACTTGTTGAAAATTATAAAATACAGATGAATTTTTATCCATTCTTATTTCTTAATAAACTTTTAAGTTTGGATTAAGTTTAGATTTACAGAAAAGTTGCTAATGTAGGTTAGAGTTCTTAAACTCTTTCTCCAGTTTTCCCCATTGTTAACATTTTAAATTTCCATAGCACATTTGTCAAATCTAAAGAAGCCATCTTTGGTACATTACTGTTAACTAATTGTCTTACTTGGATTTCACCAGTTTTTCCACTAATGTCTTTTGTCTGTTCCAGAAGCAATTTTGTTTGCCCTGCCTTATTCTCCTTTGGGCTGTGACAGTTTGTGCAATTGTCTTTGTTTTTTCATGCCAGTTTTGAGGAGTACTTGTCAGGTATTTCCTAGAATGTCCTTCAGTTTGGATTTGTCTGATGATTTCCTCATGATTAGACTGGAGTTACAGTTTTTGGGAAAGAGGTGCTGGCTTTTAATATTTTGTTTCTTATCCTCCCTTTTTATATAAAATGCTCAGTACATATAGTTATCTATTTTATAAAAATGGGGTTAGAGACTATATTAATTGATAATCTGCTTTTTCATTTTACACATGGGAATGAATATATATTCATTCATCTGGAAATACGTAAAACACTGTCTGTTGGTAGGTTGAAGTTAGCCTTTAAGGATGGAGTGGTGATGTTGGTGTTAATGTACTTTTTAATTATATAGTTGGCTCTTTTGTATTTGTCTATGTTTTATTTAAAAAACTCAGTTATGAATTATGATGAATTATGTGATTACATGTCTACACAGATAATCTAGAGAAAAACATGAAATACCAAGGATAGAAAATGACATGATAAAGACAAGCAGTAACCCCTTTTAGAATTCATTCTTTTAATATAATTTGCGTCTCAGATATGAATTTTTTGTTTCTTCATATCTTTATTGATTATGAAACCTGTTAAATGATTTGAGAGGAGGATCAAATTCTTCAGGAAATAATTTGGAGTTATTGAAACTAAGAAGGCTATCTCCAGAATTGCTAGCAGTTCTGAAAAATGAATCAGGAAAAATCAAAGAGATAGATGGAAAAAAATCTCAAGTTTAGCTGTTGCTGAAAATTTAGTTTTTCTTTTACCATTTTAGTTACTAAAACAGATGGCAGAAGTTCTATCAGGATATTTCTTCCATGTATTTAAAACATTTTACTTAGCTATACTGAAGTCCATTTATTTTGGAATTTAGGAAGAATTTACCTCTATGAAAGAGACTATTCAAAATAGAAAATGGTTGATGATCTTAGTTTCTAGTTTTCTCTCAGTAAGCTTAATCTCTCCAAATGCTCCTTGCATACTCAGTGATTTTACGTTTTAGAGAAAAATGCAATTCTAGCTGAATATTAAGTATAGTACAATAAGTAAGACTTTGCAGAATGTTTTGTGTTTCCCATAGAACCATCACGGATTCCAGTTTTGGATAAAACTAGATAAATTGAAAAATAAGATAGCATTTCTCTTTATGACTTGGCATTCTAATGGGAACTGAATTTGGTACAGGATAGTTCTTGGAATGCCCGGCATTTTGGTTATTATAGGCATCTCTTTGGGAAATTCAATTAAAGCACTACTAAATGGTTTAAGTGTTAATTTTATATGTGTTTAAGGGTTGTCATGGGGATAAAAATGGCATAAAATGAGTCATTTATAATACAGTTGTATTGGACAGGAAAACATCTTATACGGTATACAGTATTTAATTCAAGATGATTTAAGAGACCACATAATTCTGTTTTCTTTTTGTTTTTTTTGAAACAGAGTCTTGCTGTGTACCCCAGGCTGGTCTTGAACTCACTGTGATCCCCTTGTCTCAGTCTCAGCTGCAGTACTGGGATTCTTGGTGTGCGCCACCACACCTGGCTAAGATGCCAAATAATTCTGTGGGAAGTAATGCTACTTTTGGGAGGGAGAGCATTTTAGAGAAGTAGGCCTTGAAGGTTCATCAAAAGCTGGGTAGGATGTAGGTCCATAGAGAGGAGAGGAAAGGACATTCTGGCAGAGAATAGTACTGTCAAGAATCACCATACCTGGGGTTTGTTTGAGAAGTGGTGGGAAGCCAGATTGTGGATGTCCCAGCTACTTGGTAATGAGCCTGAATGTAATTTTATAGTCATTTCAGAATCGTTGTGCCATCTCTAGAGTAATAGTGCTTAACTTTTTTCCTCCCAGAAGAAGCATGACACACTTTAGCCACACTGTCACCAAGGCCCTTCTGCTACTTGGGGTGGGGGGACTGGGAAGGGCATATTTTGATAAACTTTCCTCACTATATTGGATTAGGTCATGTGATTATTTTAGTAACTCATCAATCTGGCTTTTCTTTCTGTGGTTACAAGACATTTACTTTCTTGTAACAGTCTTGTTTCAGGATAATAATTGAGACTATAGGGAAACTATATTAGGCAAATTAAAGGCAAATTACTAACTTAAAAAAAATGTGGATCTCCAGTTTTTTTCCAGTAGTCCTTCTCTTTTGAATCTTTGTTATTTATGTAAGAAACATGCATTTTGCTTATTTTTAAGTTTTCCTGTGGTTTTATTGTTTAGTTGAATAGTAAAGAAACTTGAGGGAGTCTAGTAGTTTCTGTCAAAGGACAGAGTGATGATAATGAGCACAACTCATCAGTCCTCTAAAGCCTTTAAAGTTTGGTTTATTCCACCTAAATTTTAAAGTAAATAATTTTTGTCCTAATAGAAATATACGAGATGCAGAAATCATTCTGAATTTAGATTGAAGAAATTTTACTTACTATAGTACTGTTGACTTCTGCTACTTGATCACTCTTCATTTTTCTTATTTTTTGAGACAGGGTCTCACTATGTAGTTCAGGCTGGCCTTGAACTGACTATGTAACCCAGGCTGGCCTTGAACTCACAGCGATCCTCTTACCTTAGCCTCCTGAGTACTGTCATTTTTCTTTAAAGCCTGTCTCTAATCAAATAGAAGAGTCATATTTTGAGATCAAGGAGAACCATGACTATGTTAACAAGAGAAGTTAATTTAAGAAATTTAAATGCTTTTTAAACAAGTGAATTTCATGACTTGATTTCAAGGTGGTCTGGTGGTTATTCTGTTGTCACAAACAATTTCACAGAGGGAGAAGAATGATGTCTTCTTCTTTTTTTTGGTACTGGGGATTGAACTCGGGTCCTTGTACTTGTGCAGCAGGTGATGAAACTACTGAGCTAAATCCCCGGCCCAAGAATGATGTCGTCTTGTCTGTCATCTGCCACTGAAAATGTCTTGGTCTAGACCAATCTGCCTCTGTGGCACACTATTGATTCCATTTTTCTTCCAATATTTACTTTTGGTCCTGGGCCAGTTATCTAGCTAATGATGGCATTCTTCAAAAGTATCCTACATTTTGTGCCAGTGAACTCTGATTGTTCTATTTGACGATGTTCTTTCTGAGGCACCGTTTTTGCCTCTAAAACCTACATATAAGGAAGGAAAGCATGAGTTTTCCATTTATTAGCAACACACTTATCCTTCTGTATCTACTTTCAAATTTTGAAAAGCCAGGCTGCTTGTGACACAGATTCACATTTTAAAAGTAATTTTTTTTTTTTGTTACCAGGGATCGAATTCGGGACCTTGAGCTTGTGAGGCAGGTGGTGGCACCACTGAGCTAAATCTCTGGCCCCTTAAAAGTTATTTTAAAACATACTAACTTTGACTTTTTTTGGTGAATAGTTTTATTAGTTTAACACATGTATAGTTTGTTCAGCCGTCATCACAAGTCAAGATCCAAACAGTATTATCACCCCAAAAAACTCCCTCATTTATCCCTTTATAGTTATGTTGCCCCAATTTATGACTTTTGGCAACCACTGATTTGGCCTCTATTCCTATAGTTTGTCTTTTTGAGAATGTCATATAAATGGAATCATACAGTATGTAAGTTTTTGAGGTTGGTTTCTTTTACTTAGAATAATGTTTATTTTGTTTTGTGGTGCTAGGAGTTGAACCCAGGGCATTGCACATGCTGGGGAAGTGCTTTACACTGAGCTACACTCCCAGTCCCAGGATAATATTTTTAAGGTTCATCCAGGTTATTACATGTATTACAAGGTTGTTCCCTTTTACTGCTGAGTAGTTTTTCTATTGTGGAGAGGTATCACAGGTTGTTTATCCATTTTTTTCTGGTGTCTAACAATTATGAATAGAGTGGCCATAAACATTTTTGTGTGAGTATATTTTTCCTTCTCTAGGATAGTGGTCATGGGTACAAGGAAAATTGTTGGGTTGTATATCTTGTAGTACATATTTGATTTTATAAGAAAACCGCAGACTGTTTGCAGAGTGTCCTTACTGCTTCATATTTTAGCTAGGAAATACATGAGAGTTCCATGCATCATTTGATTTTATCAAATGAAATAATATTTCATTATTATTACTTGTGATTCTGAGGACCAAGCCTAGACTTTTGTACATACTAGGTAAGTACCCTACAACTGGGTTACATCCTCAACCTATCAATACTTAAAATTTATCCACTGTAATAGATAGGTAGTGGTATCTAATCAAGTCTTTAATTTGCATTTCCCTGATGGCTACTGATGTCAAAGATATTTTTTTGTGTGTATGTGTGATTTTTCTATTTTGATCCTGAGTCAACTTCCCATAGTGCTGGGATTACAGTTGTGTGCCACTGTACCCTGGATTGCCCAATTTTTTTTTTTTTTTCCTCCCATACCGGGGATTGAACTTGGGACCTTGCGCTTTCGAGGCAGGCGCCGGAACCACTGAGCTAAATCCCCGGCTCTACCCAACTTTTAATTGAGTCATTTTCTTATTATTGAGTTTTTAAAGTTCTTTGTATATTCATATACAAATACTTTTTTTTGGCCTGGGGATTTAGCTCAGTGGTTCCGCCGCCTGCCTCGCAAGCCCAAGGACCTGAGTTCGATCCCTGGTACCAAAAAAAAAAAAATTAGGACTGCCTTGGTTCTGACTTTCCGAAATTAAAAAAAATCTTAAACTGACTTTAGCTACAGAGAAATTTCTTGGTTTACCTAACTGCAAAGTCTAGGCATAGCTAGCTGAATCTGAATTCAGAGCTCAAGTGATGTAATCAGGACAGTTTCTCCTTATAAACAAACTCTATCTTTTCCTTTATAGACTTTAGTTGCTGGCACTGTATGTTAGAAAGATCCCTGCAGTATACTCAACCCCTGTACGTTTTTGGATTTAAATTTAACAGGACAGAGCACCTGTCCCATTCCCAAAAGCTAAAAAAAAAAAAAAGCACCTTCGCTGTCTCCTGGGCTCTTACAGGGTCACACATGTCTTACTTGAGTCATCCCTGTGTTAGGGGTTGTGAAGATGTGACTGAACAGTTCTGGTCACATGCCACCCTTGTGTTCCTGATGAAATTTGCTCCTCTGGAACCACATGGACTGAGTAGGGGAGAGAAATTGTGTTCTTTTATTACCAGGAAAGGGAATGAGTACTAGGGTAGTATTAATCTCCTTTTATAGATCAGCAACAGATCAGAGGAGTTCATAGATTTGAATTAGAGTCTTGGTTTCTGATTCTAGCTTTCTTGCCAGTGAAGACACATCCTCCAAGTAAATTTTCTCTATAGGGATAGAAATTTGCGGGTAGTAATAGTGGTCCTCCCCATAGACCCAGCCTCCTATAGACCCAGATTGTCCAGTATCTGCCCTTGGATCTAGCTGTCATGTCTAGGCAGCAGGATCACATGGATCCCGCTGCAGATATGGATGTATCTATGTATCCTACTCAAGGGTGTCAGCAACAGAGTGAAGTGTATCTTGGAGCTGACCTCCATATAGAAGCAGCTCTAAATCTCTCCCTGCTTATTATCTGTAGTCTATTTTAGCATGGCCTGAGATGTTTTCTGACTTCGACAATGACTGGCAGTTATTTTATGTTAGAGAAAGCACTTTAACTTTCTTTTTTTTGGTACCGTGGATCGAACTCTGGACCTTGCACTTTCGAGGCAGGCGGAACCACTGAGCTAAATCCCCGGCCCTGCACTTTAACTTTCTTCAGAGAGTGTGTGTATAGCAAGGTCGTGCTGTTCTGAAAAATTAGAGAAAACAGTTGAATAGAGACCAATGCTGTAACAAAATATTCGTGAAACTAGTTATTGAGCCATAATTAACAAAGGTAATTGTGGTAGAAACTTTGACATACACATCTGAGGTAGGCATCTACATCTAATGGAAGAGAGCCACTAACTCTGTAAATTAAGTCATTTCTTCCCACAGATCCTGAAGTTAATAGTTTTGCCATTAATTTCTACTTGTTTTTTTTTTTTTTACCAGGGATCAAACTCGGGACCTTGCGCTTGAGAGGCAGGTGGCAGCACCACTGAGCTAAATCTCCACTTAATTTCTACTTGTATACTAATGTTATTGAGATCTCTCTGACTAATGTGTTTGATGGTTAATGTTGATAGTAGTCTTTTTGATTGCTCCTCATATCCGGTTTTAGGGTTTAACTAGTCTTTACCAGTAGTATCCGAATGTACTTCTCCAGTGACTATTCTTGCATAATCATTACTTATTTAAGTAGATGGAAAAAAATAGGTGAAAATAAGTTCCTCTGTCAAGTAGGTAAAGTAGTTAGATAGGGTGTTTTATTTTCTATAAATACATTATTGTATATTGAGATAAGGAAAGTGATTTCCATTTTATGCAAATTGAAAATTTGGACATGTAGGGGAATAAAAATTGGTAAGACTTACTGAGCACTTATGTGTCAGATAGTCTTTTAAGCACTTTGCACATATTATTTTGCTTAATCCTTATAGTAACCCTAGGAGGTAGGCATTAGTTCTCACCAGTTTAGGGCTAAGTTGAGATACTCAAGGTTAAGTCACTTGCTGCAGACCACACAGCTGGTGAATGAGCCATTGGTAAGTTTTCAAAGCAGGGCCTCTGGTTCTGAGCTTGTACTCTTTGTCACCATAATGCAGTCTTTGCCCAGGAAAGACTTTAGCTTGTACAATACCAGTTTTGAATTTCTTACTACTTCTTATTGTAATATTTGTCTAGGTGTGATGTGGGAGTTTTGTAGATAAGATTTGCTAATTTTAGGGCCATTGGTATCTGGATTTATTGTCTGCTATTGCTCTTACTGGGTAAGCAAACATTAAATGCTTGTCTTTATCAGTAGTTCTCAACTAGGGCTGATTTCATTCCTAGGGAGACAGTTGTTAATGTTTAGAGATAATTTTGGTTGTCACAAGTCCGGGGATGTGCTATTATAATCGAGTGGATAGAAGCCAGGAATGCTGTTAAATATCCTACAGTGCATAGAACAACTCCCTACAAATAGAATTATCTAGCCCAAAATGTCACTAGTTAACTCTGGTTTATACCATGACTTGGTAATTATGTCGTAATGATGTTCTTATGTGTAGTGGGCAAAATCACTGTAATAATAAAGATTTTGTTTTGGTGGCACTAGGGATTGAATCTAGAGCCTGACACATGGTAGCTCTACCACTGAGCTACATCCCTAACCTTTAATTTTATTTTGAGTCAACGTCTTGCTAAGTTGCCCAGGCTGGCCCCAAAATTTTGATCATCCTGCCTCAGCCTCCTGACTACCTGGGATTACATGTGTGCACCATCACACCTGGCTTCTGCCCAGGTTTTCTGCTCCTACTATCTGAATGGTAGAGCTGAGGAAAAGTGTGCTTGTACTGTCATTGCCTCTTACTTGAATGAGTTTAGTGGGTGACTTATTAGATGATGGGTATTATTTCTTTCCTTTTTAACCAGCTCTTCATAGGACTTAGATTTGATATGTTTCATCTTTATGTAAAATCTTTCTATCACCTACAGAGCCTTCATTTCTTATTGGGGCCTTTGAGGTCATTCATAGCTCCTCCTATTCCTCCCCTACACCTTGAGTTTAAGTTGTAGATTTTCTCCCTTTAGTGATTTCTCTTGGACTTCTCTCTTTGAAAACTTACATTTGGTCCCTCATCATTTGTGTGATGAACTTCTGGTCACCTCTTGAGGCCAGCTCATGGCTTTGGGTGGATGGAATAAGTCCTTCTTGTAATTGTTCACTCGTGTTTTATCTCCCTTGCTAGAATTGTTGTTTCTTGAAAGCAATGACCTTATACTCCATCTTTGCATTTGTGGCTGCTAGTACAGGGCTTGACCTCAGGAATTGTTTGCGGAATCAAACTAATGAACATGTCAAACTTCCATCTTAGTCATTTTTTTCAGTAGGTTGGAAAAATGTCCTATATAGCGTGGATTTTGATTTTCTGCACTCATAGTCACAGAATTGTGAGACTGCTATTAGGAGACTCAAATAGAAGGTTTTAGATATGAAGCATTTCTGCACTTGTAAAAAAAAATGAGAATCTGATGTAGTTTGTTTTGTACTTTGCAATGTTTAAAGTCATTTCATTTACAGATTTATCATTTTATCATTTATTAATTTGATATATCACTGGCTCAAGGTGAGCATTTTGGCTTGGCTCTTAGCAAAGAATTCATAAAATATAATAACAGAGGTTTAGTTTTTGTTTTGTTTTGTTTTGTTTGGTACCAGGGATTGAACTCGGGACTTTGTGCTTGCAAGGCAGGCACCGGAACCACTGAGCTAAATCCCCGGCCCCAGAGGTTTAGTTTTTATAGCATCAATACCTGCTTCTTAGTTAGGAGACTAATTGAAAGAAACAATTCAGATAGATAATAAAGCTGGTTGAGATGAGAGTGGACCTAGAATGTACAATTATTAGTCTTTAAAATCTCTTCTGTTCTCTCCATCTTTAGGATTTTTGTCCCTAAGTCATGGAAGACAGAAGAGCTGAAAAGTCATGTGAACAAGCATGTGAATCACTAAAGAGGCAGGACTATGACATGGCCCTCAAGCACTGCACAGAGGCTCTCCTTTCTCTTGGCCAGTACTCCATGGCCGACTTCACAGGGCCGTGTCCACTGGAGATAGAGCGCATCAAAATTGAGAGTCGTCTTTACAGAATCGCCTCGTTTTTGCAACTGGTGAGTACACACTGTCAGTAGACCAATGCAGAATCACATAAAATGGTCCTATTCATTGAGTGGGGACTATTGCTGTCTCCTCCTGTACAAAGCAGCTAATTCTGGCCTGAGGAGATATGAATGAAGTGCCTGGTGATTGCTGATTATGTTTGATGGCAAACAACTGTTTTTAAACTTTGAAAATTGTAAGGTGGGATAGTATTTTGAATTACTCATTCAACAAGTATTTATGGAGTACGTACTGTGTAGTTGAAACTGTTCTAGGAACTTACATAGATGAATGAAAAGAAAAGAGAAAGATCTCTTCTTTTGGTACTTTTTTCTGGGAAATGGACAGATAAGAAATAATAGCCATTACAAATAAGTAAACACTGGGGAGTTTGGGGTTTTTTGGATATATATGTATTTTTTGCGGGGGTGGGTGGCTTGTTTTTTGGGGGGTTTTTTTTGGTACCGGGGATTAAACTCAGGACCTTGTGCTTGCAAGGCAGGTGGTGGCACCACTGAGCTACATCCCCGGCCCCTTTTCGTATTTGTTTTTGAGACAGGGTCTCTCTATGTAGTTTAGGCTGGACTTGAACTCACTGTGTAGCCCAGGCTGGCCTCAAATTTTTATACTTGTGATTATTTTGTTTGTTTGTTTTTTGAGGCAGGGTCTCCCTTTGTAGTTCAGTCTGTCCTCGAACTCACAGCGATCCTCCTGGCCCAGCTTCCCAAGTGCTGGGATTACAGGCATGCGCCACCACAGCTGGCTGGCCTCAAATTTTTGGCCATCCTCGTGCTGCAGCCTCCTGAGTGCTCCCTACAGCTGGTTTACTATAGATTAACTGCATGAAAAAAGGAGCTGAGGGCAAGAGAGGTTGGGAGTACAGAAATAGGATTGTAATTTTAAATAGGGTTGACAAGGTAGGCTTCATTGAGAAGGTGTTAAGGAGGAGGTAAGGAGAGGGTGAGCCACATGGAACTGTAGAGGTAAAAGAAACAGTGCAGAGACTGAGGCAGAAGTATCTCTGCTTTCCTGAAGGGACAGCCAGATCATCATGACTGGAGGAGGGTGTGAAAAGGGGAGAGGAGAAAGGGCAAAGACTGTGGGCCTTGCCTGGTCAGTGCAAGGACTTTAGTGCTTAATCTGTGCAAGGTTGGGAGCTGTGGCAGCACTTCAAGCAGAAGAGTGGCATCATCTGAATCACAGGAACAATTCAACGTGTGTTGAACATAGTCGATAAAGGAATAAGAGTATATGCAATGGGACTAGTTTGGAAACTATAGAGGTAATCTAGGCCAGAGATAGCTCAGCCCAAATGAGAGCAGTGGAGATGGTGAGAAGTAACCAGTTCTGATTTATAAGTTAAATGTAAAAATAATATTTCCTGATGTACTGAATGCAGGAAATGAGAGACAGCTGCAATATTTACTTACTTTGACATTTTTTGTCTGAGCAATTAGAAGAATGGAATTTCCTTCAAGGAATTTCCTTCAGGTGAATGAAAAGGCTGTGGATGGCAGCTATGTTTTGTGGGCTCTGTTTTGGAACTATGGAGTTTGAGAGGTCATTTAGCTACCTGGTTGGAGATGTTGAATAAGCAGTCAGGTATATGAGTGTGGCATTTGGGAGAGAGAGATTAGTTAAAGACTCTCTGGGATACAGATACTAACTAGAGTCTAGAGCCTGGGTGAAATCACCATGGAAATGAGGGTGGCTACATAGAGGACAAAGGCCTTTGTCTTGTGCTCCTTTGATGTTGAGAGGTTGGGAGATGAAGAGGAACCAGCAGAACATCCTGAAGAGCACCTGTGAGGAAAAGGAAGAGTGAGAAAGTCAGGTGTCCTGGGAGCTGAGCAAAGAAAGGGCATATGTCAAAGTAAGCCAGTCTTCACCGGTGTGGGCTGCCACTAGACAAGTAGCGGTGTCTAGATGAATATGTGTGAATATAACTGTGGATCTGACTGGATGCAGTGGAGGTCACTGGTGACTGCCATGAGAATAGCTTTCTTGGAACAGTGGGTGGCAGTTTGATTAAAAAGGGCCTAAGAGAGACTCAGAGGAGGCATGGGAATACCTTAATAAGGGCACCAGAAAGATAGTGGGAGGAGTGAAGTCAAGAGAAAGACTTGACTCGCTGGGAGAAATAACAGTATGTTTGTTTATAACTATGGCCAACCAAAAGTGAAATAGCAAAGATGTGAGAGAAATGGAGGAGGCTTGTTGGAGTGGTATCCTTGAACCAGCAGAGGAGAGGATCTGCACGGTGATAGGATTGACTTTAGAAGTAGCAGGGATAGTTCATTTGTACACGGCTGGAAGGAACAGACGGTTCTGGGCAGCAGAAGTAGTAGTCAGTGGAAATTCTCTTCTCCACTCCAGATTCTCAGTCAAGCCATTTGCAGAGGAGAAGGTTGGAGAGGAGCTTGTGGCTGGAAGAGGTGAGAGAAGGCAACAATTGCAGGCCAGAGTCAGTGGACTAGGGGAGCACACTGTGGTGTTTGTTTGCAGAGTGTTGTATAATCCTCACAGAATACAGGGTTTAGCTCTGGTCTGTGAATATTTGTGGCTATTAAGTTTACAACATTCATGATTCAGCTTTGAAACAAAGCTGAGATTCTCTTCAGTAACATCTCTTAAAGGCAGTGGAGGTGGGTGGGTGGTGGTGTTTGTGGTGTAGCTCAGTGATAGAGCACATGCCTAGCATGCATGAGGCCCTGAGTTCAATCCCCAGTACTACAAAACCAAAATCAAACCAGACAGAAGGAGCCCTTGAACTACTTAATTTTATCTTCTTTTATTTTGCAGAAAAACTATGGGCAAGCTGATGAAGATTGTAGGCATGGTACGTTTATAAAAACGGGACTCTTTTCTGATTTGAAGATTTTGAATTATTTAATTGAGCAGTATTTAAGGTTTGACTTTTTTCATTTGCTGATTTCAAAAGTAATTATAATGTTAAAAATCCGTACCTTACTGTGGTACCTAATGACTGATTAAGTTGATATCTTTCCTGCTAAGACGAGTACAGGTGTACATTGTTCCTATTCACAAATGTTGATGTTCCTGTCACCCCCGAGGGAACACTGACAGTATATTCTTTTTATAGTTTGTGTATTTCTATCTTTTTTTTGGTTACCGGGAATTGAACTCGGGACCTTGCACTTACAAGTCAGGCGCTGGAACCACTGAGCTAAATCCTGGGCCCTGTGTATTTCTAATTAATAAGAACCCGCATTTAAGAAATGTAGCATTAGGGGCCGGGGATTATTTAGCTCAGTGGTTCCGGTGCCTGCCTCACAAGCGCAAGGTCCCAAGTTCGATCCCCGGTACCAAAAAAAAAAAAGAAATGTAGCATACATGAATTAAAATGTTAAGCTTGAGGGCCAGGGATTTAGCTCAGTGGTTCCGCCGCCTGCCTCACGAGCACCAGGTTCTAAGTTCAATCCCCAGTACCAAAAAAATGTTAAGCTTGAATAAATTCAGAATAACGGCCTACTCTCCTAAAATGTTTCTTTAATCAGAAGATTTTCCTTAACGTCTACGGCCATACCACCCTGAATACACTCGATCTGGTCTGATCTCAATGCTAAGCAGGGTCAGGCCTTGTTAGTGCTTAGATGGGAGAAGATTTTCCTTAGGAAGAAGAGACCACTATAATGCTCTTAATCATTTGTGTTTTCTTTTGGGCAGGAACTGAGATTAATAAGAATCTTATTCTTGGAGTACTCAGAGTACATAAAACCATTTTTTCCTAATTGCTGCCACTAGGCTGAATCTAGGACCAAGTGGGAGAAGAGTTCAGTGTGCATTTCAACATGAGAATTTTTTGCACAGCTTACTAACTTGGATAATATAATGTTTCATTTATGCAAAATTAAGGGTTGGAGCTGAAGTGTTTAACATAAGTTAATTTTTCCCCCTACTTATTCCTTTGTGTCAGCCTTTAAAAAAATATTATTTTTGTTGTAAACCTTACAAAACTATATTATATACTTGTGTGGTGTATTGAACATAACTTAGCCATTCCAAAGATCAGTGATCTCTTTCTGAACTAATATAGAATGATATTGGTTTGGACGTCAAATTAGAATAAGATATATATATATATTTACATTTACAAAATATCATTAGATATTTACAAAATATCAGTAAGTCAAATAGTATAGAGGAACATGAAGAAGGGAATAATTTGCCCTCCTCTCACCTGAAGAAATCTTGTTACTAGTTTGCTATATCTTCTACACCTTTCTCTATAGTGATAAATATAATACTTAATACATGTTTAAGGTTTTACTTTTAAAAATTAAAGAATTGTAATGAGATGATCACAGAGCTGCAGTCATCACTATAGTGTGCTATAGTTGCTTGCTTACATACCATTATATCATGGATACATGGCTGCTTCTCCAGGTTAATATAATAGCTCCAAAGCTTGCTTAACATTCTCTAGTGTAGATATGCTATAATTTATTCAACTCTTTCCCCATGTTGATTAACTTTCAGGAGGTTCTAGTTTGTCATTATAAATTATCCTTAATAAACATATTCTTTCTTATTGTTGCCTCTCTTATTGAAGACCTTAAAAAATGAAATCCTGGGTTAAGGAGTATGTATACTTCTTTTTTTTTTTTTGGTACCGGGGATTGAATTCTGGTCCTTGCGTTTGTGCAGCAGGCGGTGAAACCACTGAGCTAAATCCCTGGCCAGGAGTATGTATACTTCTAATTTTTGTTGACACTCTCAGATTAGTTTCAGAGATATACACCCTCAGCAGTACATGAGAATGCCCTTTCCCTGAAATCTTTCTAATGCTGAAGCTTATTTTTTTTGGTACCAGATGTCGAACTCGGGACCTTGCGCTTGCAAGGCAGGGGGCGGAAGCACTGAGCTAAATCCCTGGCCCCTGAAACCTATTGGTCTTAAAGTGCTGCCAATCTCATGTATGAGAAATAGTCTCTCTTTAATTGTCACTTCCCTGGGGAATAGTGAAATGAATACAATCTTCTCATTTTGTAGAGGTGCCAACAAAAGTCCCAGTAGGTTTAACAGCTTGTGAAAAATCACAGAGAAATTACTGCTATTGGTGAAGGAACATACAGGAAAACTGCATTTTTCTGTTGATTGTCTTACTTAGCATTTTAAAATTAGTATTGTATAGCAAATGAATTACCAAAATGTAAGTGTAGCCAGGGCTAAGGTGAAATTTTCATGACATATCATGACTGTGGTGTCAGTGGTATGCAGTAGAATGTAGCTTGGTAATACCTTCAGGCCTTTGACCCATTAATCTCATTTCTGGGATACTATCCCAAGTAAATAACCTGAAAGAAGGAAAAAATTGTTTACAGAGTGGTGTTCACCACAATGCTGTGCGTAGAAGTAAAAATTCGATTAGCTTGCAATAAGGAAGGAGTTCCTTAATTACAGTCTGTGTGTTTCTTGTTGCCTTGTATTTGTTAAGTAAGAACTTGGAAAGTGGTCATTTTTTAAATTAACACAAAAACATGTATACAAAAGTTGTTTGTTCAAAATAGAAATTTGAGAATATTGGCCAAGAGTGTTCATGTAGTTGCAGAGCTCTGATATTATATGTAATTTTTTCTTTTCAACTTTTATTAAAAGGTTATTTTTGTGTAAGAAAATGCTGTGGTTAGGCAGGTAGTAATAAAAAAAAAACAAGACAAGAATCTCAGCCTCTTAATTATTACATTGCTTTCTTATGCTGTGCTGCTCCTAGGGGAAACCCTGGATAGCTACTACCTGAGGTGTCCAGATCATTGACTTCTTGTTTACATGTCATATACCGTGCAGTCTTGATGTTTTTTCTCTTACTGTCCTGCTATCAGTTTGCATCCCTAGCAAATCTTGTTTTTTTTTTTTTTTTTTTGGTACCAGGGATTGAACTTGGGTCCTTGGGCTTGCAGGGCAGGCGGCGGAACCTAACAACTCTTAACATGCTTTATTGCAGCTATCCTCCTTTTTTTCTACTTGCTGCTTCCGACCTACTGTGGTTTAAGAAATCAGGCTGGCAATCTTTATCTTGTCTTTGTCATGGAAAACCATTAATTATAGACATCGTGACATTTAAACTGCAATATTAACCTAATAAAATTGATGATAGTTTCCTAATATTATCTTAAAACACCATGCATAATCAGATTTACCTGGTTGCCCCAAAATATTTTTATGGCTGATTTGTTAAAATCAGGAACTAATCAAAGAGTCAGGAAAAACAAAAAAAATTTTTTTTGGAGACAGGGTCTCATTCTGTAATTCAGGCTGGCCTTGAACTCACTATGTATCCCAGGCTGGCCTCAAACTTGAGGTGATCCTCCTGCCTCAGCCTTCCCAGTGCTAGGATTACAGGTCTGTCACCACACCTAGTTTACAGTCATGAAATTTTGAAGTTGAAATTTTACTTCAGTAAGAGTAAATAGACCCTGATACCCCATAAAGATGTACAAATATTATGTCTCAGTTAAAAATAGATTCTGAATGCAAATTCAAGGACATCTAAAGAATAAATACATAGGCTTCAAGTTCATGGATTATACTTCCAAGTTCAGTGCTGTAGTGAAGTGATTAAGTCAGTTTTCCTTATCTGAACTAAAACATAGTAGAACTTTCATAAAATAATGATTTTTTTTCCTGCCTCTGAAATATTCATTATATAGGAGGTAATGTTTTTATATTAAAATGAAAGAAATGGAGAAAGTGAAATGAAAAGAGAATAATCTTATTAAAAGAGTATTGTGCTACATGTAACAAATAGGTAAAAATTAATCATGATAAATATCAGGTTGTAAAAATTTTAAACCCTAGCTGATAGTTTTATCAACTTAAGAAATCATCATGGGCTAGGTGTTTAGCTTAGTGGTAGAGCACCTCTCCAGCATGCTCAAGGCCCTGGGTTTAATCCCCGGTACACACACACACATATACACACATAGATTATTATTGCAGGTTTATTGTGATACTTGACCTGTGAATAAATGATTCGGTAACCTCCAGGCCCTATTAAGAGGCTAATTGACCTACTAAATTGAAAGATGCTTCAATGAACCGTCTGTACTCTTCCTGAGGGAAAAAGTTGCATCTTTACCTTCTCAAGAGTTTTGGGCAAATATAGGTAATTCTGGACTTAATAGTGTTTCCACTTACAATTTTTTGACTTTATGATGTTACAAAAGCAACACACACTCATTAGTGGGTTTTTTTTTTTTTTGGTACCGGAGATCAAGCTCAGGATCTTGCTCTTGCAAGGCAGGTGGTGGCACCACTGAGCTAAATCCCGGGCTCAACAAGCACTCATTAGAAACTGTACTTGGAATGCTGCATTTTGTTTTCCCAGGGTAACGTGAAATCCCATATCCTCTTTAAACGTCCGGCAGCAACAGTAAGCCCTGGCCACCAGTCAGCCCCAAGATCATAAGGGTGAACAACCATTATTGTAGTTTGCCGTGTTGCTGAGCTAGGATGTTTGATAGTTTAGTTATACGTATTTTTTTTTTTCTTTCTGTTACTGGGAAGTGAACCCAGGGTCTTGACTGTACCAGGCAAGCATTCTGCCACTAAGCTACACCTTCAGGCTTTAAATGTATTTTTGACTTGCATTATTTTCAGTTTATATTGGGTGTATCAGGACATGATCTCTTTATAAGTTAAGGAACATGTATAGTTTTTATGGTAATTGAAAAACTTTTTGAAAAAACAGTTAACAGGGTAACAATTTTTATTCAGAGTATCTGGATCAGGTTCTCTGAAATGTTATTTTATTTAATCATATTATCATTTCAGTTTTACACATCAGGAAACAGGCTTATTGAAGAGCACAGGGGCAGTTCAGAGTGGAGCTGTAGTTTTATAGTAAGAACTCTGATTTGAAAGGCCATCCTGCTTCTCTGTCCTTGACTGCTGCCTGTGTATATACTTCAAGGTTTTGTAGACATAACAAACTTAGAAAAAGTCCAGAAAAGGGGTATTCTTTTGTATTTTTAGTAATGAAAAAGTTGAGGCTCAGAATCAGTTATTAATGGAGTGGAGATAAGAATTGGGGCCTTTAGGGCCGGGGATTTAACTCAGTGGTTCCGCCACCTGCCCTGCAAGTGCAGGGACCCAAGTTCGATCCCTGGTACCAAAAAAAAAAAAAAAAAGAATTGGGATCTTCAGAGACCTACTCCTTCTAGTGTTTTGTCTCCTTACCTGCTTTTAAAATAAAGATTCAAGCCAATTACATTTTGATGTCATTTTCTTTTTTTTTTTTTTTTTGTTATTGGGGATCAAACTCAGGTCCTTGCCGCTTGCACAGCAGGTGGCGAAACCACTGAGCTAAATCCCTGGCCCAGGCCGATTACATTTTGTAGTTCATTATCCCTTAGATCCAAGTATTTTCACTTTTTAAAAATTTTTTCTGTATACAACCTTTATCTTTCCAACAGAAAATTTAAATTTATTTGAAAAAGTAGATTGATAAGAAGTTGCAGACAGTATAGAAGGGACCCATGTATAAGTCACTTACTTTTCCACAAGGGTTAATCTTTTTTTTAGGCTGAAAATTGAACACAGGGCCTTTGTACCCTTTTTATATTTTTTATTTTGAGACAGGGTCTTGCTGAATCACTAAATTGACCAGGCTGGGCTTGAGCTTGTGGTCCAACTCCTATCTCAGCCTCCCTGAGTACTGGGATTGTAGATGTGCACCACCACACTTGACAATGGTTAACATTTTGTATGACTATAAAATAGTATCAAAATCAGGAAATTAACATTAGTGCAATAAATATGTTATTGTGTTTTACCATGTGTGGATCATGTAGCCAATCAAGGTTCAAGAACTGTTCCATCACCATGAAGATTTTTCTCTTTTTGTATACACACCCACTACTCTCCCCACCAATCCCAATACTTGGCAACCACTGATGTGCTCTTCATCTCTATCATTTTATCATTTTGTGATTGTTATAAAAATGCAGTCACATAGTATGTGAGTTTTGAGATGGCTCACCATAATGCCCTTTGAGATCCATCCACATTGGTGTATATATCAGTAGTTCACAAGTTTTGTTCTCCAGTAAGAATGGGATGTTGATTTTCACTTTTATTTTCTCCATAATTTCTATTAATTGTTTTAAATAAAGATCTTATATTTAAATTGATAGGAATAGACATTTAAATTATAAAATTCTAATTTGGGGGCAGACTAAATTAGAGAAGTAAAAGTTTAATATTTAAGTTTGAGGGCTGTTACCTTTTATGTAAACTTTTTTAATATGAATAGATGTTTAAGGAATAGTCTTTGGCAATTCATTTGCAAGAGTCTCATCATGCTTGTGTGACTGAGTATCTGCTCTAGCCATTTTCTAGTCATACATCTACAGTCATGAGTGATTTTTTTTTTTTTTTTTTTTTTTGGTACCGGGAATCAAACTCTGGTCCTTGTGCTTGCACAACAGGTGGCAAAACCACTGAGCTAAATCCCTGGCCCCATGAGTGATTTTTTTATATATGTATATTTCATGCTATTTTTGACTCCTGGAATATATGTTAGTGTTAATCTTATATTAACTGAAATTACATTTATACATAAAAAGATTTAAATTAAATGATACCTTGTGTTATAAAATCTCAGTAAATATTTCTTTAAAGGAGGAACTAGAATTAAAGATTATTTGAATACAGCGCTCTCTCCCATAAGGAAAGGAAAATAGAGTCACAAAATATCTGTGGTTTTCTTAGTAAGCAAATTAGGAGGAAAAAAAGTGCAAATTAACCATGGAAACAATGAAGTAAGGGAGTGCTTGAACAGATTTGAAAAAGTCTTGCTTTTTCCACAGTCAGGATTACCCTTGTGGACTTAACAACAGAGAAGATAAGATGTTGACTTTTGAAATTGAGAAGGCAACAGAGGAGTTTTAAGATAGAAAAATATTGTTAAACAGATTTTCTTCCTATACGAAAAGTGTCTTAAATCACTTTTCAAATAGTTAACCAGAGGTTAACTTTGTTATAATGCATCTCTGAAGTTAGGGTTCTTACAAAGAAGAAGTTGAATGCACTCTAAGCAGCAAATTCTCGGCCTTTAAAAATTTTTTTTTATTTTGAGACAGTCTTGCTAAGTTGGTAAGTTGTTCCAGGCTGGGCTTGAACTCGGTATCCGTCACATCCGGCTTGCAAATATCACTTTAATAGTGCCTTAAGTAAAAAAGTTTATTCAAGTATATAGATGAAGTAGAAACTTTTATGATGTTCTGGGGAAGCAAGTTTTAGGTCTGTTCCTATGTTTACTTTTGTCAGCTTTTTACTGTGTTATTTTATATTTGTGTATAACAAGGAGTTTGAGGGCTACCAAAAGAATTAGCACTAACATTTAAACTAAACCCTAAAATTAAATTAGGAGAAATGACTTGTTTTTTTATAGAATGAAAGCATCCAGAAGGAAGGCATTCAGAAGTCTTTTCTCAGGAAAATGCAGGTGAAAATGAACAGTAAGATTTTAAAATTAAAGTTCATTACATACTCATCAGTACTATACGAGAGATTATTTTTGTGACCAAATATTGAAAGAAAAACACTTGCAGGGATTTTAAAAAATTGTATTATAGTAGTGGAAGCTGGAGTGGAAATACTGGAAGAGGTCTAAGACAGATGGGTAATACCTAATTTTGAATAGTGTTAGGGCTTTTTATTTTCCTTATGTATTTTATAAAGGAAACATTTTATCTATAAAAGACCTTGGTAGGAAGGACATGAAATGCCACAAAAGCTGCAACCCACATGTCCAGATATATTTTATTTATTACAGTTAGCAGAAAGGAGAGGGGAAAGAAGGAGAAGGTTGAGGTTGAGGAGAGTTGTGTAACAAAAAAATTGGAAACAGGGACACTATGTGAGATATTTGCCACTGTGTTCTTTGGTTTATGTTATACTTTTGTGTGTGTGTGTGGGGGGTGTTGAGGCAGGGTCTCTATATAGTTTAGTCTGGACTTGAATTCATTACATAGCCCAGGTTGGCCTCAAACTGGCCTCAGCCGGTTGAGTGCTGGGATTACAGATGTATGCCACCACACCCAGCTGTTTTACTAGAACAAATGGTCATTTTAACCTCTAGTTAAAAACTTGATTTAAGCCTGCCACCTTTTGGAGTCTGCTTATGTAGTTTTGCCCCCTCCTCAAATGTATGTATGTATCTGTGTTAGGCAAATTAATTTATTGTCAAAAATTAAATGACGGCAAAAAAAAAATTAAATGACTGGGAATTTATTTTCATTTTTGATTATGTAAATATTGATAGAAGTAGAAGGGGAATATGAATAATAAGTGAAAACTATATAGTTGAGTGGTGAGATTATGGTGGGTTTTTTGTTGTTTTATTTTTTTTGAGACCAGGTCTCATTGTGTAGTTCAGGGTAGTCTTGAATTCATTATGGAACCCAGGTCGGCCTCAAATTCATGGTGATCCTCCTACTGAGGCTCCTGACTGCTAGGATTATAGAATTGCAACACCATGCCTAGATTAATTATGGTGAAATTTTATCTAGGATTTTATTAGGGTTATAATATTATATGTGATGAAAGAGAGTATATGCACTATAACCAAAATGTTATGAACAGATCCCAGTGGACTTTATGTGCAGTATAGCATTATATATATATATATTTTTTTTTATTTTTGAATTTTTTTGGTATTGGGGATCGAATTTGGGGCCTTGCGCTTGCAAAGCAGGCGGCGGAACCACTTAGCTAAATCCTCGGTCCCTAGCATTATATTTTAAAAGTACACTACTTTGGAAATAATTTTTTAAAGGTACAATTTCCAAAATACTATTTTCTTGCAAAAGGAGGTAACTTATGTGTAAACTAAGAATAGAATCCTGGACTTATCAATAAAAAGAAGGATATGGATTGCTTTATTAATTGAACCATTGGCAATCACCATGAGAAATAGTCTCAAATGACCTGGCATAAAAATGAATATATCTTATGTTGTTAAATATATATGATCCTTGTGATTGTATTAGAGTAAATCTACAAAGACTTGCCAGCAATTTGGGTAGTATTTTTTTGTGGTCATTGGATAATTGGATTCTTAATTAATTATGCTGGTTTTGAGAAAGGCTGATTTTTAGTTGCTTAGGGAAATCTATGGTGAGATTTGTCAATTTAGTTTTTATGCATTTTAATAGCAAAGGGTTTTACATCACTGTCAAAAGTGTGAGAATTTTATTTAGCTAATAAATCTACAATTTTAAAAGCCCTTAGGTAGCCAGAAATCATAGGTTAAACTGTTTTTCACTGAAGGCACCATATTTTCCCACATAGGGTCTCACTGTGTTGCCCAGGCTTGTTTCAGACTTGCAGACTCAAGTTATCCTCCTGGTTCAATCTGCTGAATAGCTAGGATGGCAGGTGCACATCACCCCAAGGCTAGAGCCTTTTTAATTTTTTTTTTTTTTTTTGCTAGAGCCTTTAAAAAAATTAACCACTGAGAGTTTTTCTTTTTGGTTGGCACATAAAAATTGAATATATTTATGAGGCATAATATATTTCAAGACATGTATACAATGTGTAATCATGATCAGGGTAATTGGCATGTTTATCACCCCAAACACATCATTTCTTTGTGTTGGGAACACTTAAAATCTCTACTAGCTATTTAAAAATATACAATTAATTATTGTTGACCTAAGTTACTCCATGGTGCTATAGAATATGGGTTCTTTCTTCTATCCAGCTGCACAGTGGAGAGCTTTAAGATTAGTTCTGACTGTGATGTTGATATAATCCTAACTAGCTGTATGTTGTAGGTTTGATATACTCATTTTCACGTTTTTTTCCTTTCTTTATATGTGTGTCTCGGACGGAACTAACTGAAATGCTACTGCTTTCCTTTTGTGTTTGAAGTTGTTCTAGCACATGAGAAACTGCTTGTGATGATGTGTTACTGTTGTAATCAAGAAGGATGCATATTGAATGCCAGCTGGTTAATGATGGCTGTTCTTTCATGGCAGTGCTGGGAGAAGGACTGGCCAGGGGTGAGGGTCCCTTTCGGGCCATGCTTTGCTGCATGCAGCTGAAGGGAAAGCTCCAACCTGTATCCACAATCCTTGCCAAGTCTCTGACAGGAGAGTCCCTGGTATGTTGACAAGCTCAATTTTTGAATATATGAAAACAGATTCACATTCAGCTTCCAAAATAGATTATAGAAAAAAATAGTGTGCATTTTCCCTTTTAGTTCTTCCTATCTGAAATCAGAGTTCATGAGAATCTTGAGATGTTCATTTCTTTTGAAAAAGCTGATGTTTAATCTTTGGATTCTTGTGGTTTGCAATAATGTATGTAAAAGTTGTAAATGCTTAAAAAATTTGAAAGTATAGGGTAACTAGATGATTTTCTTTAAACATAGAATTTAACAACAACAACAACAACAAAAAACCAACCAAACAAAAAGAATTTAAGAGAGCCTTAAAATATTTTTGGGCTTTAAATGCTCATGTTGGACATAGCCTTCTTATAGGGTGCTTAAATTCAGCTATTCATAGACTGTCTTAAGTCTGTCTAAACTAAGGAATAATTCTATTTCGGATGATGGTATACATATAAGTTAATAACTATAAACCACTCCAATGGAATATGAACTTTAGGATAATTTCTTAATATAACATTTAATTTTCTAGATTCATTTTTGGATAATTGCAAGATGTTTTTGGGACTTTAGAGTTGATAATCTATAGAAATTGGAAGAAAAGAGCCGTAATTCTTTTCAACAGTTTTTAACTCCTAGAAGATTTGTTATTATTTTTCAGGAATCATAATGAAAAACAGTGAAAACAATAAAGTATATGTATGCTTTGCTACATTGTGAATTCTCTGAACCTTATTCTTTTGAATTAATATGGATTGTGAAAGTCTACAGCATGGTTGAATTTTCATTGTAAAGAAATGTATTTGGTAAAAAAATAGAGATTAGGAAAGTATTGGTATATTGTTGAATGTAATATATTGACTCATCTCAGGGTAATTTAGACATTTTCTAAGGCATTATTATATAATATTTCTTTTAGCTTGGTAATGTGTCTTAATTTCATCGGGTGCACAGATGTGGATATAGCAAATTTATATAGCTGTTTAGTTCTAAGTAGGTGGCAAAGAATATCTCTACTCCTCTTCCTCTTCTTCGTCCTCTTCCTTCTCCTTAGATACCCTCTTTTTTTTTTTGTGGTGGTGATGATTTTGGACATTGAACCCAGGGAGGGAGTGCTGAGCTACATCCCCAGTCCTTTTAATTTTGTTTTGCAAGAGAGTCACTAATTTACCCAGGCTGACCTTGAACTTGTGACCTTACTGCTGCAGCCTTCAGAGAAGCTGGACTTACAAGCATGTGCCACACCCAACTTACTTCTTCTTTATAATTAAGATAATGTTGTCCTTAAAAGGCTTTTATATATAAGTTAAAGATTTACAGTTTTACCTGTTGGGTGTTCATATTTAAAGCTAGTAAAAGGAGCCAAGCCCCTGAGTTCAATCCTCTAGTACAACAGAAAACAAAAATGTAGTAAAGAATAATTTGCTCGTAGATCTCAGGTGAAATTTGAGTTGCAGAAAAGTGAGTATTTCTCTCAATAACTATTAATAAGCTGTCTTTAAAGTGGTATGATCATTTTACATAAATCTCTCTTAAGTTATGGATAACTTTTGAGTTCAACATTTTGTATGTATAAGCCCATTAGTCCTAGGGAAAATGGGTGAAATAAGCTGTAGGTTTGCTTTTTCCTCTTCGCTTATATTTTGCTCTAGTGATAATTTTTATATTTTATTTCATGAACTTTAAATTTTTACATGAGGTGAACACAGTGCCAGAAAAGGTATACCAAATAGTTTTTCCCTCTTAACCTTTTAAAGTTTCCCCATAGATATGTAGCTGTATTACCAGCATTGATGGTACTGGGGATGAGGGAGAGGTAACAATTGTTTTTTTTACAGTTAAACTTTAGAAACAACCAAGGAATTGAGCTAAATGTCATATTGATTTTTCTCTATTGTGCCCTTTCAGAATGGAATGGTAACAAAAGATTTGACAAGACTAAAAACACTTCTCACAGAAACAGAGGTAAGTCTATATCAGGGCTCTCCTTGGCAAAGTCTAACTCAGTTTGGTTGGTGAGCATTCTGTGTTAAAAAGTGCAAAGTCACTGTGGCATCAGCCAGAAGGCCGGGTTGCATGGGGCGATAGTGGGATGGACCCATCTTCCCTGGAACCTAGTTTGGTCCCATCCTTGGGATGTTGCTTCTCCTATTCTCACCAGCATCCCAGGTCTTCTGTTTTGTTACTTATTTTTATTAGTTGTCTCTGGCCCCACAATGGAAATGATGATTGGGAAAGTTTAGTTTTTAACTACTTTGGCTGGTAGAAAATTCTATCATTAAAAATGCAATACTAAAAAACCCAAACAAGCATAAAATTATTTCTCAAGCCTTCTGTCTTTTTTTTGGTACCGGGTATCAGCCTTCTGTCTTTTTAAACAAAAGGAAGTCTGTGACTTAATGGATTATTTTTAGTCAAGCATGGTGGTACACTTCTGTAATTGCGGTACTTAGGAGGCCGCTGCGAGGATCACTGGGAGTTCAAGGACATCCTGAACTACATAGCGGGACTGTGTCTCAAAAAAAAAGGGATCATTTTTGGAGAGTGGATTTAAGAGATGGAAATGATGTATGCTCTAGTAAAGGTAAAGGTAAGTGGTGCTCCAGTGCAGGACTTGGACACGTGGATGGTAAGGGGCAAAAGTGTCCTAGAACAGGTGGATAGCTTTATAATTTCAAAGTTATATGTATTCCTCATATAGGCATATAAATACTTTTATTTAGATGTCCTATTTTAAAAATAGCCGTTTTGTCAGCTTTTAAATGGCAGTCCACATACAGTGACTGATTTGGTATATTTTTTTCAAGACCTAGTTACCTGTGTGCTGGCATTGTGCATGGTACTGGAGACAGCACTGAGCAGAACGAGCACCAGTGGTTTTTGTCAGCTGAAAGGGTAGAGGCCCAGGAGGAGACAGACAAGTAAATTAATTAAACAGCTCTAGGTACAGTTCATATTAAGGAAAAAGAATAAGCTTTCGTGCTGGAAAAAATCACTGGATCAGGTAGCCAGGATCCAGAACAATTAGCTAAGAGCTGAGAGTTGAATAGGTCCTGGTCTTTTAGGGAGTGTGAGGGACAGTGCTGCAGTCCTGGAAAGGGTTATGAAGAGACCTGAGCACCCCCATTGATCCCCTATGGGCCGCAATCTCATTTCACATCTAGTAGCATACCCCAGCTCATGCCAGCAGTCAGCAGAGAAGACAGTTATGGATTACAGATCCTGGATAAAGAAACTAAAGGCTGATATTAGGCCTTTATAAAAAGTCTTTTTTCCTTTTTTGGTTCCAGGGATCGAACTTGGGATCTTGTGCTTGCAAGGCAGGCGGCAGAACCACTGAGCTAAATCCCCGGCCCAAAGAGTCATTTTCTTTGTCTTATATTACTTTAATATGAATTAACTAGTATTAGTAAGTTGTCATTAAGTCTCAGCCATCTCCTTTATTGTGTATGTGTAGCCTTTTTAATTTCCAAGAAGTAACAAGATAATTGTTTGAGAGTTTGAGGACATAAATAACCTTTCATTTTTATCAAGATTTTTTGATTTACTTTTCTTTTATTGCCTCAACTGAATTACCAGCTTTACATCTGATAATAATAGGCAAATATACAAAATTTAAAAATGTTTATAGTCTTGTAACATATAAGGACACAACTCTCACTTATTTTGTGATTATATCATTAGAAGAAATGACTTAAGTTTTGTTTGTAATTTCTGTGTAAGCTGAGTAGTGTAAATGTCTATGTAAGCAGAATACTATTCTTTTTGGTTAGAATACTGTTCTATATCCAGGCTGGGGATATAGATCAGTGGTAGAGTGCTTACCCTAGTATGTGTGAAGACCTGGGTTCGATCTTCAGCACTGCCAGAAAGAAAGGTCCATCTAGAAAAAGCTAAACAATAATGCTACCTTTGTTTAATTATTGCACATGACACTTTAAAAATAGCAATTTATTATTTAAAGATTGGGCTGAGTTGGTATTTAACTTAGAAATGCTAGTTAATGAGGATAAAGACTTGGAACGAAAGGCTGATTCATAAAAACAAAACAGTAAATATTCTTTGGTAAAATTAGAAATGTCTAATCATAGATTTGATTTTTAATTTCTAGCAGTGTAATTGACTGAGTTCTAGCAGTGTAATTGACTGTTTTCCCTGAAGGTGTTAGTAATGACTGAAGAGCATAACCAACCAATGTCCTTCTGTCCTGGGGTTTGAGCACACAGAGAGAGTGTTTAAAAAGTAAATGTGAAGCTGGGTGTGGTGGTAATCCCTGCTACTTGGGAGGTTGATGCAGAGTATTCAAGTTCAAGGCTAACCTGGGCAATTTAGTGAGACCCTGTCTCAAAATAAAATAAAAATTAGAAAAAGACTGGGAATGTAGTGAAGGTGTAGAATGCAGGCCTAGCATACTCAGGGCCCTGTGTTCAGTCCTCATTACTGCAAAAACAACAACAAAACCCTAAACAAACAATACCAACAACAAAACTCAAACACAGCACCCCAGGATGGCCCATAGTCAGCCAGGCTGAGCTCTCTTATCAGCTCTCCTGATAATGTGCCCCCTCTCCATGTGCAGTAAAAGACTTGTGGCATCACAACAGACTGATGTGTGGAAGGTCTCAGATGCTGATTTGTGAACAGCTTTGGGCAGGGTCAGTGAATGTTGTTTTGGATATACTGTGTTGAAAGTGCACAGTGCACACAATATTTTAGTGTTTTAGCAGTTACAAATGTTTTAGGTTATATTTTATGGCCAAGGCATTTCATTTCCATTTTTTTCTTGTATATTTAGTAAATGTATTTTAGTAAATAGTATTTTAGTAATTTTAAAATTTTCATACTTGAAGTAAATGCTTAGCTTTTATATTGATATGTTTTATGTAAAATGGAATCATATTTTAAGGGTTATTGTGGGACTCTTGCATGTAAACTTTAAAGAGATCTTTTTTCCTTTTTTCGGGTGGTACCGGGGAATGAACCCAGGGTCTTTGCATGGAGCTACATCCTGAGCTATTGATGTTTTTTTTTTAAGACAAGATCTCACTGAGTTGCCCAGGTGGGGCACATACTTGAGATCCTCCTGCCTCAGCCTCCTAGAGTGCTGGTATTACAGCCATGTACCACCATGCCTGGCTTTTTTAAAAAAAAGATTTTTTTTGGTACCAGGGATTGAACTAGCGTAGCAGGTGGTGAAACCACTGAGCTAAATCCCCGGCCTGCCTGGCTTTTTAAAGAGATGTTTTAATGAATCTTTTTTATGAAACATAGAATGTTTGTAGTAGGAATAATTATTTCTGATTTATTTGTTAGTTTATATATTCTTATTCTCAATCCCTCATTTTACAAAAAGTGGGTTATCTTTTATAAGCTTATTAGTAAGTGACTTAATGCAGAATCAGAAGCTAATTTTATGTAGAAACAACATTTTAGTAATTTAGTTCCAATCCAACTTAAAATATCCAATTTAGTCAACCCCATATAAATGATGATGGTATTATCTCAGATGTACCTGATTAGCATTTATGACATCCTTTCTATGGTACAAGACATTTCCAAATTTCATTTTAGGATATTGTTTCTTTCTGATTCAGTTTAAAATTTACTGAACGTTTGTACTGTTTAGGGCTCTAGAAAATTGAGATCTGCATGGAAAGCAATTTGGTGGGCCATTCCGGGATATATATAGCTAATGTGCCCACCAGGTAGTCTGTGGTCAGTAAGTGCAGTCATGGAGATAAAACCAGGGAGATAACACTCTGCAATGGAATCATGGAGATAGGAGTGTAGGCACTGATTTTAAAGGAAGGGACAGCTAAGTAAAGACTCAGGTGACTTGGTACTAGGTAACGATGGCATAGAGTAGTTGGTTCAGGGATAGATGAGACAAGTAGGATAGTGGCGTGGGGTGTAGAGAGTATGAGACAGATATGAAAGACAGTTTAGATTTGGTTGGGCAAGATTTAGAGACTACTCAGGATAGAAGAGGGAAGAGTTCAAGATGCCTTTTACAATTTCAGTCTGCTTTCTTTGGGGAAGAATAATCCATTAACTTGAGATTAAGAGCACTAGAGGAGGTTGGGGTTTGGGGCAAGGTCAGTGAATGTTGTTTTTGGACATATTGTGTTTAAAATGCTTAACTAATCCATCCATCCATCCACCTGTGTATCCATCCATCCATCCATCATTTACTGAGTACTCACTGTGTGCCAGATAGTCTTGAAGGGGGATTGGAGAAAGGCAGTTGCATATTGTTGACATCAAATCTGTAGTTGGCAATCATCCAGCATGTAAAATGCTGCAGCATAGTTAAGAAAAGTATTATGGTTGGCACCTGGTAGAAATTGGAGGAGGAACGCTTAGGACAGTGGTGGTGAACCTATAGCATGTGTGTTGTTTTTCTTTTAAGTCAAAAGGTGTTAATGTCGGATTTATTTTTTCTAAACTGAAACCTTAGTATTCAGGTTTAATTGCAATGTTGACGGTTTGAGATTAAATAAGTGAGTTTTGGGTTGTAGTTTGGGCATTCAGTCTCTGAAAGCTTTGCCGTTACTGGCTTAGGGTAAGGTTAGTTCCAAAAGCACCGAGTAGGTATTTGTCCATGACAGTTAGAATGAGTGGTTCGCTCCGTAACCTCTTCTATTATGGATGAAGGGCTCACTCCAGATTGAGTAGGACTTGGAAGGAAGTGCTTCCTGGCCATAAGGTGGTAGCATGCCTTGGCTGTAGGAGAAAAGGCATTTCTCTAGTTGGTTTTTCTGTAGGTTTTATGAAGGAAAGTGAAATGAATAAATGGATGAAAGGTACTATCCTTGTGGGTTTCAAAACTTAGACTTTTCTGATCTGCTCCCAGGCTGATTTTACTTTGAGGAGTATCTATCAGTTTTGGGGATTTGGGGTTTTTTTTCCTATCACTTTTCTTAAAGAGTTCCTGAAAAGTGCTTCTTTTTTCATTTAAAATACAGTGTAACATAGAATAGAGCAAAAATATATCTTGCAGCATATTAGAGTTATCAAACATTTCACATTTGGGAAGCTGAGGCAGGAAGATTGCCGTGAGTTTGAGGCCAGCTTTGGCTACATAGTGAGTTCAAGGCCAGCCTAAATTGCATAGTGAGACCCTGTCTCAAGAAAACTAAAAAAAAAAAAAAGTTATGAAACATTTCTAAGTATTCCAACTTTACCTTTTAAGTTTTGAAATATCCAAATTTAATTCAGTACCAACTGGTTATTTCTTACTGTCTTATATGTCTTTCATTTGAAAAATTGCAGACAGCAACTAGTAATGTCCTCACTGGATATCATGCGGAAGACTTAGATGAGGGTAAGTGCCAAATTTTCTTAACTTCTCATAGCTGTAATTCTGGGCTTTTCTTTTTATTGATTACTGGGAGGAAATTTACTGAATTATAGTACATGTAAGTGGAGATGTAGGAGAGAATGTAAAAATTGAATTTTAAGAAGTAGGTGTGGTGAAAGCAATTTTCTCCCTGGCAGCTTTTCATAGAATAACAGTAATAGCAGTAGGAAATAACTCTAAAGGTCACCTAGACCAACATCTTGCTTCCATGCAGGACTAAATTTAAAGATCATTCTTAGCAGTGTGTGAAGGGAGCATCTCCCTCCACCCCAGGGTATTATATTCATTATGTTTTGGAAATTTTGATCTGTAAACCTGAGTTCTTTCTGGTTTTGGTAAAGGAAAGGGAAAAGAGTCATTGAATGGCTGCCATAAGCTGTGTACTACAGTTATGACTTTCATGAAACCTTGATTGACTTCTTAGGGTCCTTCTCCATCTCTTGATAAGTGATGAAGCGTATATTGAGGTTTAGTAATTTCCATGAAGTCACCCAGCTAGTAAGGGATGAAGCATACTTTTAAACTCCACTTGGGTGAATCTCCTTTTTTTCCAAGGGGTGGGCCACAATGACTTGTGAGGAAATACAACATGATGCTCAGCCTCTATAGCTGTAGCCTTTCTCTCTTAAGCCTTTATTTTTCTTCGCTTATTTGGAGCCTCATCTAAACAAATCAAAGCTCTCTGTATTCAGAAGGAAACGAAGCTGATTTTTAGCTCCTATCTCAGAATTCAACTGGTTGAACTTTATTTCAATTATAAAGGATTATATCATATTGTAACATGTATCAGAGGAATCATAAGGAATGTGGATGATATGCAAAGGTGGAAATTTGTTATATAAGATTTCCTTCCAGGATGCAATCATTTTCCCATTCCTGAAGGAATTCCTGATAGAGACACATGCCATGCTTTAGAAATAACAAGCATGCCCACCTCCATCCAGAGCTCTTAGGAAGAGATTGTACTGGATAGGCCCACCAGTTGCTAGAACAGAACCAGGGCCAACTTAACTTAACTGCTGGGTAGCTGCTTCTGCAGTGATTTTCTGCATTTTCCATAGTTAACTTATTTAACTCAATTGATCTGTAGATTACTTTTTGCGTAGAGGCAAATATGTCGTCCTTTTTACATCATCTGGGATGATGTGCGTGGAGGGATTATAGTATTTCTTACACATTAAAATATCAGAATTACTAGGTAGCCTCAAATGATAAGACTATATCCTGATTACTCCCTAGGGTCTTGTAATGGTTGGCATTTCCGCCCACCACCTAGGGGAATCACAAGCAGCGAGGAATATACTTTGTGTAAAAGGTAATGTGAAATTTTTTTTTTAAACCAATTACATGTCTTTGTTGAAAGGATAGACAATTTTCCTTCACTTTTTGGAAAGTAGTAAATCAAATTCAAAGAAGATAATATGTGAAAGAAGAAAAAGAATAATGGTACCGAATAAAATAATTTATTTCCATTTGAAACAGAAGCCATGAAGGTCATTGTCAGTAAGTAATAAAAGTCAAAACCATATCCATGAGCCTTCTTTTAATTATAAACAACACTGATCTAAATGTAGGTCATTAAGGCTTTGTTCAGAAGTCTTTTATGATACCAGTTGTGGTATTATGGATGAATTCAATTGCTGGTCTTTTGTTAATGTGAAATTTATGTATGCTGATAAAAGTTGAAATTATATAAACTGAAGTAGAGCATAAAACAGATAAAGACGTGTTATTTTAATGACTTTCCTGAAAATATGTATCTTCATGTAATCTTTATATGGAATTTATGAGGAACTTATTTTTGAAGGGCTAACCTTTCAAAATTTAGTTATTATATATTAATGTGGAAAGAATTAGCAATTCTCGTTTTAAAAATTGAGCCCATCAGTTCTTTTTATAAGACTTAGTAGCTAGTGGGGTTTTAGATAGAAACTTACAACTCTAGATTGCTTTTGATAAGGAAAATTTGATATGTGATTTTTGATGATTATATAGTCAAGATATTAAATTTGATTTTATAGTAGAGAGAATGAAACTAGTAAATATTGAAAATCCTAGTGGAATCGTATTGTAAAAGGAAATCTGAGAAAATTTATAGTCAGATGAAAATAGAAAACCTTTTTTTTTAGGCAAGTAATTTAAAGCAAAGTACAGAAAGACAGATTTGGCCTATGAAGACACTATACTTAAATGTCACAGGAATGCATGATTTTCAGTGTCTTCTGAAGCATAAGAGAATTTAACAAATAGCCTTATTTTAAGTTTAAGTGCTCCATTTGTACCATCAGGAGAACTTTAGATATGCTCAGCTTTTCAGTGTGGTGAGCCATTTGACTATTTATAATGTGCTGTGGTTCATTTTGTAATCCTTACTGGCCATATTTTTTCCAGTTGAAAATTGTCTATGACATTTCTCCTGTTTTGCTATTTATTGTTTTTGTTTCTTCTCTCAAAAGATCTATCAATTTTGAAATGTTCTCATTGATTTAAAACTGGCCTAACCATAATTTTGCAGGGTATTTAAATTTTTTTTTTTTTTTTTTGGTACCAGGGATCGAACTTGTGTCTTTGTGATTTTGAGGCAAGCAGCAGAACCATTGAGCTAAATCCCTGGCCCATATTTAAATTTTTTTAAAAAAATTAATGATCGGCTGGGCATTTAGCTCAGTGGTTCCGGCGCCTGCCTCGCGAGCATAAGGTCCTGAGTTTGATCCCCGGTCAAAAAAAAAAAAAACAATTAACCATCAAAAAGCCTTTTTAAAATCTGTTTTTGACCCCCAAATTATATAAACTAGAATATAAAGAATATAGGCATATCAAATTATTTTAATAACTTTCCTAAAAATATATTTTAATGTAATTTTTACATAGACTTTAAAAATTTAAAAAATTTATTTTTGCTTGATACATCACTATACTTCATGGGGTATAATACGATATTTTGAAATACATTAATCAAATCAGTGTAATTAGCATATCCATCACCTTAAACATTTTTCCTTTGTGATGAGAACATTTGAAATCTTTTCTAGCTTTTTGAAGTATACATTACATTATTGTTAGTTATAGTCAGTATATATTTTGAGTCACAAATTTTTATCTTTGTATCTTTTAAAATAAATTTATTTATCCCTTGAATAATTGAATATGACTAACTGCTGAATAAATTTGTGACTGTAATATAAAATATTTATTCTATATGTATTTGCACTTTAAATTGTCCAGTAGTTTCAGTGAAATATAGGTAATAGTAATGTAGAAAAGAGTAACAGCGTTACATTGGAGGTGAGAAGTAGAAACCTTACAGTGATAATTTAGTAACATTAATTTTTTTTCAGAATGACATTCCTAGTATGTAGAATGTTTCCTTTAAGTCATCATTTTGGGAAGTAGGACGTAGCTATGTGTGAGCAGATAATCCACTTGATGTCAGTGTTGCTTTAAAAAAAAAAATCTGTTCTAAAAGGAATTGTATAATAGAGTTTTTGTATCCCAAAGGCAGCAACTTCTGTCTTACGGGGAGAGGGGTCATATGTTTTAGGATTCCATTAGAATCCTAAGGAAACAAGTCACTTGAATATAGGGGCTGATGTTTTGATTATTATGAGTGTTGTCATGTCTCTAAAACGTATCTCCCTCTGTCATGTAAGACTGTGATAAATATGACATTTCAGTTTTTGTTGTTGTTGTTACTGAGGAGGCAGAGCACAAATGCTGGAAGTCTGTATTGAAATGGTTAAACAAAATATATGATAAAACAGTCTTTCCTATTTCACTTAGATTTTTAGAGCAAGGAATCTGTAGGTATGGTGCCCAGTGTACTTCAGCACATTCCCAGGAAGAACTAGCAGAATGGCAGAAAAGATACGCTTCACGGTTGATAAAATTGAAACAGCAAAATGAGAATAAACAGCTCTCAGGCAGTTACATGGAAACCTTGATAGAAAAATGGATGAATTCATTATCTCCTGAGAAAGTGGTGAGGAAAATAAACTAAACTGCTTTTTTCCTTTTTTGGTCGTCTTAAACAATGAACCTGTTTGAATTTTGACTTTTTCATGTGCTGTACAGTATTTTGATTTATTTCCTTAACTAATATATGAAGAACTTGATTCCATATAAAATGATGTTTTAGCAGCAAAAGTAGGCACATTTGTTAAAATTAAGTGCAGAACTAAACTATTTATTTGGAGAATTTTAGGTGTTATATTAATTACCATCTTTCAGGCAGGTTTTGATTGCCATTTTTTGGTTGGGGTTAATTTTCTTCCATTTTTTATTTTAGCTTTATTTTCTTGTAAAACTAGCTGAGAAAAAAAATGTATAAAATATCATGGTAAACAGCTCCATCAGTATCTTTACTGGTGAGATTATTTACTATGTTGAAAGTTTTTGTGTTTTTTGTAACAAAACATTATGTTCTTTATTTCCAGCTTAGTGAATGTATAGAAGGAATAAAGGTAGAGCATAATCCTGACTTGTCTGTTACTGTCAACACCAAAAAATCTCATCAGACATGGACTTTTGCTCTCACTTGTAAGGTATGAATTTTATGCTAAAGAATATAAATTTTATTCTGTTTTCCCAAAGCTTTTTTGGACTTTTATATCTCTGTGTTAAGCGAGGATTGAGTGTTTTAATCTAAGTACATCTTTTGTAGGTTCTGTATTGTACTAAAGTGGATCTTTGTACTTTAGTCGTTGAAAGTACTCTCTCTCTCTCTCTCTCTCTCTATATATATATATATATATATATTTTTTTTTTACTTTGAGCTAAGATCTTTGTAGCTGTTTAAAAGGCTTTCTTTTTTACTTGTTTACTTATTTGGTAAAGACATCTCTGACATACTGTCTTCCAAGGAACATAGGATGGGGTTCATGGCTTACAATTAACTATTTAAATTGAATTGTTTAATCTGGAAGTTCTAAGATATTTAAACAATTAAAACATGTTTTAAAATTTGATTTCATGAGATCACAAATTCTGTAAAAATGGCTTAATACGAGATATTTTTTCATGTTAAGTGCTGTTCATCTTAGTTACAGTGGTCAAAATTTAAGCTGAATAAAGTAAAAAATTTTAGTGACTGTGTTCAGTGGAAAAGTTTTATGTTGTTTTTTCCACTGTACCTTCTGTACCTTGAGATGTAAATTCTAAGTGTTTAGCTTCAGTCTTGAACCCAATCCAGTGCTTTCAGATGTAACTCCTGTCCTATGAAGACTTCCCACTTGAGGCTTCATAAAACTTTTTTAGACAAAGGATATGAAAAGTTAGAGATTGAGGGTGATGTAGGTTGATAGATTTTGCCACAGTGAAAGGTAAACACATCAGTGAAGGAACAGGAAGGCTAGTAATATGGCATAATACATCATTTTAACTGTTTTTTTTTTTAACCATTCTTGTGTTTTTTTTCTTTTTAAATGACATATGTACTTAGTTTATATTTTGAACATAATCTTAGAAGCATGAGAAACTAACAATCCATTATGGAAATATTTTCATAGAAGAGCCCAATTACAATTGGATTTTTCACCCCCTTGTACTCAATGAATTATTTTAACTTCCTTGTAGCCTGCAAGAATGCTGTATCGTGTAGCATTGCTTTATGATGCTCATCGTCCTCATTTTAGTATCATTGCAATATCTGCCGGAGATAGTACTACCCAGGTATCACAAGAAGTCCCAGAAAACTGTCAAGAATGGATAGGAGGAAAGATGGCCCAAAATGGATTAGATCATTACGTGTATAAAGTCGGGATAGCATTTAACACAGAAATATTTGGAACTTTTCGCCAAACCATAGTTTTCGACTTTGGATTGGAACCAGTACTCATGCAAAGAGTAATGATTGATGCAGCTTCTACAGAAGGTAATATTTAGACTTTTTTCCCTGATGCGATGTATTAAAAGGCAACATTAAAAGATATGTATTGGCCCCTAAATATTCCCTGGACAGGGAGAGAATAATGAGAAAAGTCCAAATTAATTAACTCATTTACTGTGCAGTGGGCTTAGAATGGTTCACATTGTGCCCTGATCTGTTCATTTAGTCACTGAGCAAATCTTGCTTTGAGGTCCCCTAAACTTATTTGAGTAGATGAAAAGGTCTGTTATGGTCTACCAATTTTCTTTTAAATAAGATGATTTCAGCACAGTAAAATCTTTCAGTCTTAGTTTGGATAGAATGCCTTTTTAATGGTAATTGTATATACACTTACAATGCCTGTTTCCATGTCTTACTGACTGACCAGTTAACTTTGCTGGTACTAATACATTCTTTCTGAATGAAAAGTCCTCAGTATAAGACTTCATAAGTCAGTTTATATGTTCACGACTGTTAAGGAGGTCAGGTACCTATAATGGGATCCACTCTGTGTTTTTGGAAAGAGGGCCCTGGATTCTGTAAACACCTGGAGAAGATGATGCTTTATTTTGTAGGTTGTTATGTTATTGCCTATACCTAAATTTTATGCCTAGATCCAACAGGACAAAGAAAGGGCGTGTTAGCCCACACTTCTTTGGCTCTTGGTTGGATTCATAGGTGCCTTACTTACTTAACAAACACTTAAGTATTTGTTTAACACTTCATATGGCTATGCTGTATGAAACTTGGTATTGACTATCCCTGACCATAATGTAGAGGATGTTTTTCATTACATACCACCATATCCCATTCATGAGAACCTAGAAAAGGTTGTTCTGTTCATGAGCAAATGATATGATTTTATTATTTGGAGATGGTGGATGTGTAGAGTTGGTCTCTCTCCCTCTGCTAGGTGAGGTTAAAGCAACATTTGTGTTCAGATTTCACAATTAGGTAACGTATTCTTGGTTGTGTGTTAGTATTACTCAGACTTCATTTTACCTTAAGTCCTCTTTACTTTGATCCTTTTTTATCTATTTGTATTTTGTGATATGTTACTCTTAATACTCTTGTAATAGCCAAATAGATATGAGAATTGATAAAGTAAAAATACAAGCATAAGATTTGGCAAATTCTTTCTACAAAGGATAGTAAATATTTTAGATATTACAGAGCAAAGGGTTTCTATCACAGCTATTCAGATCTGCATTGTTGTGAGGAAGCAGCCAGAGGTGACAAAAACAAATGGGCATGATTGTTCCAGCATACTTTTGTTTTCAGAAACAACTGTGGGCTGGATTTGGCTTGCATGCTGTAGTTTGCTCACTTCTGTATTAGTAAATTGCTTTCAGTGTCCAGAACTTTAGGACTACTACTAGAAAGCACACTTTTTAAATTTCAAGATTTGAGAGTGGGGGTAGTACTGGGAATTGAATCCAGAGTGTTCACACTGAGGTACATTGCCAGACCTTTTTTACTTTTGAGACAAGGTCTTGCTAAGTTGCCCAGGCTATGCTTGAATTGTGATGCTCCTAATTCAGAGTGATTTGCTGCCATGTCTGGTTTACAAGGAGATTTATTTCATAAAGAGAGACCAGCATGTACTCCCTTCTCTCAAATACAAGTTGTAAAAGATGCTCATGGTTTACATGTGGATGTATTTTAGAAGTTTGCATTTAGATTGGTGATCTGCAACTCATGACTCATTTTTCTAAAGAAATGTTGTAAAGAATCCACACTAGTTAATAAAAGTTAATTAATAACATGTTAATTGTCTTCAGAGAACAAAGTGAAAAGAAAGTGATACAGCTAAAACAGCTGATAAAGAGAAAAGATGATGATGAAGATTTAATGGGGTGGAGAACAGTGAGGGTTAGGTTGACTACTTTTTTCTCAGATATGTGCTACTTTTATAGTTGGAGAGGAAGAACAGTAGGCAAAATTCAGAGTCAAATAGAATTGGATTTGAATCCTGATTTTCTCCATATTACCGGTATGACCCTGGATAGAATACTTAACATCTCTGAGCTTCATGGGGAAACATCTATAAAATTGGACTCATGATCATGTCAGAGGATTTTGAGGACTAGAAGTAAGCCTCACAAAATATCTGCTATAGTAGGCATTTAGTAAATAAGGAGATTGAAAGAGGTTGTTCAAGAGGACTAATGTTTTGAATCTGGTAACTGGAAGAAATAGTTCTTTTCTGATGTTTCTGATGTAGCAGTTTGTAAATACAATAAATTTTATATTTCATTCAGATATGATAGAGGGAACTAACAAAATAATAACTTCTCCCTTTTTGATAGTATAGGTACTATATCCTTTCCTTTAGTAACCACTTTGTGGTTTAATTTCCATTGCAGGTTTTTGTTAAATAAAGCTTTACTTTTAAGTAATTATGTTACAAAAAATAATTGAAAAAGTTAAGCATTTTCTTGAACTGATTTGGAAACATTAAAATAATTTCCCATAGTGAAATTTGTTTTTCAATAACAAGAAAAGTGAATATTGCAAGATAACAGTGTAAATTGTACACAATCTATTTTCTGATATAAGCATTTATTTGTTTGTTTGCTTATTTATTTTGCAATGCTGGTGATGACCTGTTATGCTCATTTTTACCTCTGTCTTTAAAATTTTTCCTACTCTTTCAATTGATGTTATTGACTATCTTATCATTTTTTGTTAATTTCCTAAATATTGTTTTGTATTTTGAGACAGGGTCTTGCTGTGTAGTTCAGGCTGGCCTTGAACTCATGGCAGTCCTCCTGCCTCAGCCTCTCAAGTGCTGGCATTACAGGCATGTGCCACCGTGCCTGGACCTAAATTTTTTTTATTGGATGATTATATGTCTTAGTGTGATTGTGTACAGAGTCCTAACAGAACTGTGGAGAAATGAAAGCAGGATATAAATATTATTTGTTTGCTGCTTTTCTGTTAGTACTAGTTAGTAGTTTTAATTATCAGAGTTCTTATCAGCAAAAAATTTATGTCCAATTACAATTTATAAAACATTTTGAGTCATAAAGATATAAAGTGGAAGCATCCTGTTTGTTATCATTTGCTGGAATACTTGTGTGGACATTTGGAGACACAGAGGCAGATTATTACATTGTTCAATTATTGCAGTGTGAAGACCCAGGTCATTTGACCTCCAGCCTCAGCCAATTCATTCTTGGAACATTTTTGTTATATAATTAAGAGGAAAATGTCATTCTAGGTTCAGATTGGACAAACACAGTTGGAAATTGAATTAGGTCTGGGGTTCTTGTTTCCGTATAGTTTTTATTTCATTATAAATTATAATTTGGTTTTGCACACATAAATTTAGTGATGGTGTGAAACTAATTTGAATGAGAAATACCTTTATTGCTTCTTCCATTTGACTGTTCATTGTTTAATACAGGTTTTTGTCTTTAAATTAATTCTGGAAATGTATATATTTTTTCATAAAGTTATAAATTTGGGCCATGCTGGGCCATCTTTTAGCTCAATGCTTCCTAATCTGTGTTCCGATGAAATAGCAACACTTATGGTAAAGACTTACATGTACAAATAAGTGTAGAATTGCTTCATGCTCTCTTTCCCTCTTAGATTTACAATGTGCCTTGGTGATTAAAAACTCTTAGTAGGGGACTGGGAATATAGCTCAGTGGCGCCCCACCTGCCTGGCAAGGCGCAAGGTCCTGAGTTCAGTCCCCACTATCAAGACAACAACAACAACAACAAAAAACCTCAGTGGGTGTCAGACTTTCATTCCATTAGTATATGACTCATTGAAAATCAAAATCAAGTTATATGCAGCCTGTATTTCCCCAATTTATTGTTCTATATGGAACTAAGAATCCTTATTTATTTATTTATTTTTTTTAGTTAATTCAAAGAAGAAAACAAAATTTGTAATTTTTCTGTTTTGTCCTGATATCTGAAGTATCCAGACCTTTCTATTGATAGGCCATGAATGAATTTTTTTTCTAGTTGTTGTATGGTAATCCTACAGACTAGTCAAGAAATATATATAACTTTAATGCAGTTTTTTTCTTTGCTGGTAAGATTCAGGTTCAGAAAAGCATTATATACTAAAATAGTTTTGGATTTAAATTGGAGATATGTTTCTCAAAAATATGTGGGAAAAGAGATCTACAAAAGAAGGAAATTAGTGAGTTTTCCCCTAGCTTAGTAAAATTGAATTATATACTTTATACCACAACTTTGATTAATGGAATTTTTTTTTCTGGTACTGGGGATCAAACTCAGGACCTTGCACTTTCAAGGCAGGCATGGTGTCACTGAGCTATATCCCTGACCCTGGAGTTTTTGCTTTGAAATACAGATTTGAAATTGTGTTGTTAATATTTGGAGGCAGCATGTTAAAGACTTGCTTGTATGGTTAGATGTAAAAGCTTCATATACTGTATATTTCTCTTGAGTCTAGCAGTATATGTTAAAATCTAGTATGACTTAAAAGTAATTCCCACCTGCCAAGGTTGTTGGTAAATTAAGGATATATTATATGCCTATAGCTATATAATATGTGATCAGGAAAGCAATAGAAAAATATATTTTATTATGTATTAATTTATGTATTGTTTGGATTTTTGAGACAAAGTCTTGCCATGTAGTTCAGACTGGCCTTGAACTGACTATGTACCCCAGGTTGGCCTTTAACTCATGACAGTTCTCCTGCCTCAGCCTCCCAAGTGCTGGGATTATAGGCATGAGCCATTATGCCAGGCAAAAAAAATAGATTTAAAAAGTGTGTCAAGAAAAGTTAAATGTAACAGTAGAAATGTATGAAAACTTTGAGATATTCGTGCTGCCACACTCTGCTATTTTAATTTTTTGTTACCCTCTTTAATAAAGAGAGCACAAATAGGGACAGACAGCATGAGGAAGCTAAGAGATACTCAGGTTACTTATAGCTAACAGTTTTGGGGAAGGGAAGAATACTGAGCTGGATGGTGGAAGTGGTAGTTTGGGATTACCTTCGCATTTTTTTATCATTGTTATTTTGGGCAGTCAAGACCAAAATATTTTCTAAGAAAGAGTGTGGTGTCTGAATTATGAATTTCAAGCATTTCATCTCATTTCCTATAAGTCTTAGATAAACTTAAGTGTTTTAAGTAAATTTTGTATTTAACATGCATTAATTGCATGCATCTTTTTTTTCTCTTTAGATCATGCCTAGAAATGACAATTTTATTTGTATCCTGTTTACATAGTGTTTTTTCTTCTAACTATACTAATCTTCATTATTTTAAGGGGTCATTTTGTTTTATTTGTTTCTCTTTTCTGCTATAGTACTGTTTCTTTCTCATAGCTCATCTGTCTTCTACTTTTCAGCAAGGGAGAGTGGATTATATAATCTATTCTTTTACTTGTGTGAATCCATCCAACATATACTTGACAACAGTGCTTTGACTGGTGATAACTCTGGATGCCTCCTGCTCCATGGGTGGCATCACGGTTTTATAGAACTCATAGTGCTTCATCCTTTGGGGTTAGCTCTGACAGATCACGATGTCCCAGATGGGTTCCTCTATTGCGTGAATCTTATGTGTCAGCCCTAATGCTAGGTACTTAGATCACTAGGTATTTTCCTTTTTATTCTATAAGCTGTTAGGCTAAAGATATTTTTCAAGTTGGCAAACCTTGGGATGCTGTGTTAGAATAGTAACTTTGTGGTTCAAGTGAGAGCAGCTGCTGTTCTCAGTATCAGAAGAGTTGGGGAAGTTGGGAAGTATATCTTGTGTCAGACTAGTTATTCTAGTCTTGAATTCTGTTTTTGACAGCAGCAGTCCTTCGCTTTTATTAGTTTTAAAAGATTAGGTATATCCTAATTATCTTTAATTTTTTCTTATAGATTTCTTTTAAAATGTATTTCTAGTTTCTGTTTACCACATCTCAGGGGAAGAAATTCCATAGGTTTATAATTTCTGTTGGGTTTACTTTGATATTTATTACAGAAATTGGTTGATGAGTCAGTATTAAATGTTGTCTAAGTGGTTTTAGGTATATTGGTCCTAACTTGTTTTTTGTCTTTCCAGAGTGTTTTTCATTTTAGCCTTAGGTAGGGTGAAGAAAAGTACACATCAAAGATGTGTTGGCTCAGGCTGTCCTGAGCAGTGTCGGTCTGGTTTAGATGTTGGCAGGCATGCATGTGCTGCAGACAGGAATGACACAGCCACAGTGGCAGTCACATCCAGTGTCCTCACTTGCGGAACCTCACCTCTTTCTCCCTCACATTTAAAGAGGCACTCTAAAGACCAAATGACCTTTAAGCACTATAAATTTGGTGGGTCATTAAACAGGCATAGTTAAGTTTCTTCTTAAAGTGAAGGAATTGAGCAGAATTTCACATAAAGTAGGGAAAGAGAAGTGGTTTTTATAAAACTGTATCCTTAGCACTCACTGGCCATTTTATATTCATGACTTTTTGACACATAGTCATTTAAAAATTCTTTTCTTTTTCATACCGAGGTTCGAACTTGGGTCCTTGGGGTTGCACAGCAGGCAGCGAAACCACTGAGCTAAATTCCCGGCCCTTAAAAATTAAGTAAATTTAACATTGAGAATTGTTTTGGAATTTTTATACTACCTCCTCATGATACTTTTAAGAATTCCCTAAAACCAGGATAAGAATCATGGGACTATATAGATAAAATGAGAAAGATACTGTTACTCATGCTGGTTTTTCCAAAAAGTCTGAATATTAGAGGCCTAGAATAGAAAGACTTTCTGTATAATTTGATTTGCATATTTAATAGGTAATATAAAAAGCTTTCTCAAAAAGTTCTACTGTTTTAGCTTTGTTATTGTCTCAGCTATTTAATAATCAGTTAGGAATAACTAGTGACTTTTTTTGTTGTTGTTTTTTTTTTTAGCGTGGTACTGGGGCTTGAATCCATGGCCTTCAAATGGAGCTAAAGTCCCCAGCCTTTTAAAATTTTTAAAATTTTTGACATAGGTTTTTGCTAAGCTGCCAAAGCTAGGGTTGAATGTGCAACCTTTTGCCTCAGCCTCCCTGAGTGCTGGGACTACAAGCATGTGCTACCAGGCCTGGCTAACTAGTGACTTTTTAAACTGTGTGACTATAATATTGATTTAAGCATAGTCTGACTTTATTTAAATAAAATACAATTTAAGATATAATTATGCAAAATAATTCTCCTGATCCTACACAGTAGCCTTCATTTTTCTGTTTACTAAATAGATTCTTTAGTATTGTGTAGTTTAATTGTATTTTTGGTTTTGGTTTTTTTTTTTTGGTACCAGGGATCAAACTCGGGTCCTTGTGCTTGCAAGGCAGGTGCCGGCACCACTGAGCTAAATCCCCAGCCGAAAACAAAACATTTAAAAATAGCTGGTTATTTGGTTTGCTGCTGTATCATTGCTGTTTTCCTTTTTGACTTTTAAGATTAAGATAAAAACTATATACATCCTTCTATTGGAATGATAATGAACACCTGATTTTTAGTGATGGTATATTCTGTTTTAGGACTGTTATCATTTGCATAATTTAAATCCTTTTTGTAGTTATCCTCTAATGAATGACTAGGAAGAGCTTAATTTTATAGTGATTTAGGAAGAAGATATGGTTACTTCAGGAAACTTAGGATATTGCAAAAACATATATCTTTGGTTTTTTTTATAGATTGCTCTTTAAATATATTTCTAGTTTCTGAGATGTTACCACATCTCAGGGGAAGAAATTCTATAGGTTTATAATAGACCAGAGTATTTCTAAAGTGTAAAATATTAATGTGCAGACCATCTATACGTCTTGATGACATTTATGTTGCAATTTGAGAAATAATAAATTTGTCATGTAAAAAAATGCCTTAAAAAAGGGACAAAGGTTAGAAATCGGGGATCTTCATATTTTTGGTTGTATTTTTGTTATGATATTAGGACTGGTTATTTGCTACTGTTGAGAAATTTCTTTGGTGGATAGCCATACTTACATTTAAAATTTGCAGAATGACTCACTAAACAAGACATGACAATTACATCTGTATTCTTATTTTGAAGATAATTTAGGATAATTTGTATTTGTCCGCTGGAGACTCACTGATCTTTGGATTTTTTATTTTTCTCAATTTTTTTTTTTTGCTGCCGGGGATCGAACTCGCAACCTTACACGCTTGTGAGGCGGGCGGCGGCACCTATGAGCTAAATCCCCAGCCCAGTAGGCCAAGTTTTAATACAGTATAATTCAAGATGGTTTCATAGTTCATGTTAAAAACTGAGAAAAATAGGGCCAGGGATTTAGCTCAGTGGTGCCGCTGCTTGCCTCGCAAGTGCAAGGTCCCAAGTTCGATCCCTGGTACCAAAAAAATCCCCCCAAAAAACAAAAACTTGGCCTCCTGAGTGAGCTGGGCAACATTTTTTTCTTTTGGTTAAGTTTCATTTTCTTAGATGTAAACATATTCCATCCAATAGAAAGTAACATGCACTACAGATTGAGCACGGGGGTGATCACACATGGAGTTTCTTATGCTTTCAGTATGGGCTGGTTGTGTACTACATTTTTTTAAAAGATGTCAGAATTTGAACAATTACTCATCTTTCAGTATAATTTCACTGAGACTAAACTGGATTTTTTCAAAAATGGCATAGTATCACATTTTAATGAGAAATCAACAGTATCATACATGTCTGTCTTCTAAAAGATTTTTGTTTGTAGTAAATTGACGTTCAGATAGTTTCACAGTGCTTTACCACACAAGAAAAAATTTAACTTTTCACAGGTTTTTGATCTCCTTGTGTAATGGGACAGGTATTAATAGAGGAGGAAAGCGATTATTATCTTTAAAAAATTATGTTATAAGGAATTTACACATTTTTCCTGCCTCCAGATCAGATTTCTCTTGACTGAAGAGTTAAGTTCTGAATTTTAATCTACACTTAAAAAAACATTAATAACTATTTGTGGTCTGTCCTGGCCTTAGGTTCTTTACATGGATATCTATTAATGTTATTTTATTCAAGTGGACAAAAAATATTTCCAATATGGGGAAAATACTTTCCCAGTGGGTTCTTATTTTTTTTTCTAAGAATTTTATCTCTAGTATATAAAACTCTCTGACAAAATATGCAATATATTATTCATAAAATTTAATGTCGTGTTCCTTTATAAATATATTTTTTGTTTCCCTTTAGATCTTGAATACCTGATGCATGCAAAACAACAGCTAGTAAGTACAGCTAAGCGCTGGGATTCTTCTTCTAAGACTATTGTAGATTTTGAACCTAATGAAACTACTGATTTGGAGAAGAGCCTTCTTATCAGATACCAAATTCCTCTCTCTGCTGACCAGCTATTTACCCAGTCCGTTTTAGACAAATCATTGACCAAGACCAACTATCAGTCAAGGTTGCACGACCTCCTTTATATCGAGGAGATAGCCCAGTACAAAGAAGTCAGCAAGTAAGTTACTTTAGAAATACTGTCCTGTCTTTCTTTGTTAAGTCTTTCCTTCGGGTGGTATTTTTGTTTTTGAAATGGAAGTATGCCTGAGTGAAGACAGATACTAACATGTTGCTCTTTGGTAGCTGTATTCTATCTTTAAATGGCATACGAGCTCATTAGGGCAAGAACTGTGTTTAGGACATTGTTCATTCCATAAGACCTTAATAAGCATCTACTAAGGGATTGATCTACTCTTTGCCACGTGCTGGAAGTATGAATCTGTGGTTCCTGCTCTTAAAGAGGTTTTGGTGAGTGGTAGTCACAGCAAGCATTCAGTGAATATTTGTTGAAAAAATGAAAACATGTTTTGAAAATTATTTAAGAGTGAATTGATTTGGAATGTTAGGAAAATTTTGATAATAGAATAGCTTTATAGCAATTTAAAATGCTTTAACATGTTTTATATTTTATTCGTGTGCCACAGGCTAAGACCAAGTGCTTAAATCACAAGCTTATTTGGTTATTTTAGGAATAAAAGAAGTGAAAATTTGACTGAAAGAACATGTTATTGAGATAGTTGTTACATTTAGTAGTAGCTTTCTAATTTAGAAATAAAATGAGGATGAGCCTTAATAATTGAACCACAGTATGAGACATGACTATATTTATAAACTTTAAAAAATTTAATTGCAGCCTGTTCAACGTTTTTCTTGTACAACGTGACTTATTTGTAGCTTGTCATTAATATTATTAATAGATTCTGAATGTTTATTGAGGGTTGATTCAGAAAAGGAGTGGAAACTTAGTTACCTTGCGTAACTGTATTTATAGATTAAATAAATTCTAACATTTGAAATGATTTAATTTCAAATTAAATTCATGTAAAATGTACCAAGTTAGAATATAGTTTATTTTTCTGTATTCTAAAACTTTCTATCATAGCCCACTTACGATTTTTTGTTTCTTTGTTTGTTTTGGTGCTGGGCATTAAACCCAAGGTCTTTATATACTTCACAAGGGCTCTGCCACTGAACTCCATCCTCAGCTCAGTTTATGGTCTCTTAAAAGGTTTTTTTTTGGTACTGGGGATCGAACTCGGGTCCTTAGCTTGCGAGGCAGGCGGTGGAACCACTGAGCTAAATCCCTGACCCCTCTTAAAAGGCTTTTTATTGATTGTGTCTGGAGACTATTCTAGTGAAATCATTAGTTATTGAATAACAAGTACAGTGTCTTCTGTCAGGTACATTATTCACATTACCAATATGTAAGTATATTGTTTACATTATCATAGGTCCCTTTTCTTTAGGAAAGAGCATTATGACAGGTCATAAATATTGAGAAGAAATAGCATTTAAAAGCTTGCCAGAATCTTGAGATTAATTTGAGTATTTACTAGAAATTTAGAAAGAAATTCTCTATTAACTTACATGGATGGTATTTAATATTTTAGTAAGTTTATAAATCGTTTTATTACCTTAGAACTTACAACAAAAGACCAAAAAGCTTATGGATTATTTATATTAAAATAATCTTTTAAAAGTGAAAATTTGTCTGAATGGATAAAAAGAGGAAACCCTGTAACACTATGGAGGTCAGACACTGATTAAGAAGTTAAGTGGGTCAGGGATTTAGCTCAGTGGTTCTGCTGCCTGCCTTGCAAGCACTAGGTCCTGAGTTCGATCCCTGGTACCAAAAGAAAACAAAAAGAAGTTAAGTGGTTGTTCCCAGGCATATTGGTGCAGGCCTGTAATCCCAGCTCTTGGGAGGCTGAGGCAGGAGGATCACCGCAAATTTGAGGCAAGCCTGGGCTACATAGTTCAAGTCCAGCCTGAACTATATAATGAGACCCTGTCTCAAAAAACAAAACAAAACCAAAAACTCAAAACAACAAAAAACAAAATAAACAAGAAGTGGTTGAAAATTCATCTAAGAGCATCTTGCAAAGGCTTTCAAAGCTAAGACCCTAGGGAATCCTGAAAAGGTCAGCAATATGAAGTGAGAGCATGGATGACACAGTAAGTTGATATGCTATTTCTGGAGGGCCATTTGGCATTTTGTATTAAAGACTTGTAGAAAGATTAACCATTTGGTAAGGTAATTCTACTTATGAGGAGTCCTTCTGAAGAAATAACTAAAAGAGATGAAGATAAAGATATCTGTACACAAATGTCTTTAAAAGGGTAGTAAAAATGTTAAATCAATTAGGGTATTGCCATATGATTGAACATTATATAACTATTGATATTTTAATATTAAGAGCCAGAGATGTAGCTCAGTGGCGCGCCCACCTGCCTGGCAAACACAAAGTCCTGAGTTTGAGCCCTGGTATCCAAAACAACAACAGCAACACAAAGGAGAGAGGAAAGGCAAAACAGAACACCAAAGCCACAGGTTGAAAAAAAGAAAATCCTTATAAAATACAATTAAGAATGAAAACATGCTAGTCATAAAAACCCTACCCATTGCCATTCTAATTTTGTGTGTGTCACACATAACATATACATATACACATATACACAAGTTATGACTGGCCTGACATATGAACAACTTGGGTTAATTAGGTTAATGAAAGATTCATCTGCTTCTTGTTATCTATAGTGTGTATCCAGGTAAATATCCAGATCTCAGCTCTATTGACTTACAACCAACTTGAGTTACAATCAGCCCTTGGGAACCAATTGAGTTTGTAAGTCAAGGGTCCAAGAGTGTGTGTGTGTATTTTTTCTTTTGTATATAAAAATACTGGAAAGAATTATGGTAAAGTACTCTGATTGGTAAAATTACAGATAATTTTATGTTCTAATAGTTATCTCTGTTTTTGAATGTTCTTCAATGACCACATATTTAACTTGAAAAAAATAAAGAAATATGAGACCAGCACCTTGTCAGTTGCAACACTTGATGTTCATGTTGTAAAAATGCTCTTAGGTATGCAAAGAAGGGATTTTGGGGAAACAGATTATAGACACTGGTTAAGATAGTGTATAATCTTTTTTTACAAGTATATTTGAATTTCTTTGCTTCTTTCTTTCTTTTTTTTTTTTTGTTACCGGGGATCGAACTTGGGACCTTGTTCTTGCGAGGCAGGCGGTGGAACCACTGAGCTAAATCCCTGGCCCTTGCATATCATTTTTGTTAGGTTTCCTTGTAAAATACGTTCTTACTCAAAGGTGATACAAAAATAATCAGGGTTAATTTAGTTCATGCTCCCTTGTGTCTGATGGAGTTGTTTTGTGTGTCTGTTCAGTCCGTATCGGTCACCAGAGCAAACCCAAGTTATTGTTGGAACTGTTCTATTGTGGTTTGAGACCTGATTTAAAGATAGAAAACAATGGTATGGGTAAATGAACTCATCTGTGAATGATTTGGATGTGTATTGACGGTAATAGGTCTGTTCTGTAGTCACTGAAATACCCCCCTTTGTGACGTTGTAATCAGACCTACCACAGGATTGGTAGTATATTTCCAATGTTGAGAGATTATGTCAGTGAAAGAATTTTGACAATTTAAGTAATTTTAAGTACTAAAAATGAAAGTAGTATAAAGGGAATTCATACTGGTTTCTTACATTTTGATAAGAATTGAACTGTACCTTTGAAATAATCATCTTAGCATTCTTTCCTTGAAAGTAGAGTGAATGAAAGCTCCTAAGACTATAGAAAAAATATATTTTTTGACTTGAACTTGAATTTAGTAATGAATTTATCTTCTTAAAAAGAGATGATTTTTCTTTTTTTGGTACCGGGGATTGAACTCGGGTCCTTGTGCTTGCGCAGCAGGCAGCGAAACCACTGAGCTAAATCCCCGGCCCAAAAAGAGATGATTTTTAAAAACAGTCCAGAAATTAAGAGTATGGTGTTACAGTGTGAAATATGTATAAGTAATAAGGAAAATGCATTCTGACTTCTTTTGTGATCTGTTTTTACTTATCTTCAGCCACATGTTGATGTGTATTAAATAGATTCTACCTTGAAGCTGTTAAAGAGATATATTTTCAAAAGAAATTTACTTTGGCTGAAGCACTGTGTCCATTAAAGTGTGTGGTGGCATGCTTAATCAGGTCATTGTGCCTGGCTTCTCAGTGCCATCAGCTGCCATGACAGGCCTAACATGGAGTGCACTTTTTATCAGGAAGATAGATGTGGCCTCTGTTGGTTAGACTTTGGTACTGTTGCTCTGCTTCATTAACCCTAGGGATTGTCTTGTTACTTTGGTTGATTTTTGTTGTTCACATAGTCAAAAATCCAGTGAAAAGAAATTCACTACATAGCTTTGACATTTTTAAAAAATTAAAATATTAAGAGATACAACTATTGATATGTTTGATAAAGCCATATTTCCCATTAGCTAGAAGTATGGTTTTAAAATTTTTGAAAAATTGGTTGGTTATTCTATAATTACCCAAAAGGTTAGAAATTATGTTAAGCATAAAGATTGATTTTGAAATGTAGCGTGCAACAATGGACAGATGGCTTTTCCTTTTAGGAAGAAATATCTTTGTTAATTATAAATTATTTTATATTTTATGATATATTTTGTAAACATATTTTGTATTTTTAGGTATTTCTGAGTTAAGTTTCAAAGATGCATATTATTTTAATACCCAAGAGAGATTACTAATGGAATTTGTTTTAATTTGTTACTAATTTAGAAAAATTAAGTATTGCTGCTGGAACTTCCGGTAGAAAGTCTGTAATATCTTCATCTTGAATATATGATTAATCTTCTGTGGGAAAAGCTGTACTTCTTAGTGTTTTATTTTTCTCATGACTCTACTTCAAGAGCTTTGTCACGAGGCACAACTAAATGTCAACAAGAGGATTCTCTTGTTGGTCTAAAACTGTGAGGTTAATTTTTCTTGCCTGCTAAATGTTAATCAAGTGTTTGGGGATAGCAGATTCTAAAATGGATATAACAGTAAAATTTTAATATATTGCCTAAGACAGAATTTCAAGAATTTGTTAGAGAATAACGTAAAATGATTGAAATGAGAATATGGTGCCTGGAAAAAAATCAGAAAATTACAGAAATGAATATTCAGTGAACAAAATTTATTGAGCTTTCAAAGTGTTAGCTGCTAGGATAGTCACTGATGACTTTAAGGTGGACAAGACGTTTAGTAAATGTCCTTGTAATTTGTAACTTTATATGAATGGATGTTCAAAATTTTAATATAACAGTAGCTGATTTTCTGATATACAAACAATACACATTTCCATTAAAGACATTTATAATGTTTTTAAAAAGTGTTTCTTTCTTAAGATATTCTTTGTTTTGTACCGGAGATCAGACTCAGGACCTTGCGCTTGCAAGTGCAGGATATTCTTGATGTCATATATACATATACAGAACATATACATACATATGCATATACATACATATACAGAAGATCTGAAAACAATAATACCATTAAATGTAGCTTTTTCCCCAAAGATATTAAACAATTTGATTTTTTCATTGAGAATTTTTAAACCTAAGAAAAAGTAGGAAGTGTGTCCCTTACTTTTTATCATAATAACATCACCAGTCCCATTTTATATGGTAAATGACAAGTGCCAGTCATTCTCTCAGAGCTTTGTGTTTGTCCTTGTAAGTCAGTGTTGTTTCTCTGTGCCTCTTTTTTTTTTTTTGGTACCAGGGATCGAACTCTGGTTCTTGTGCTTGCACAGCAGGCAGCGAAACCACTGAGCTAAATCCCCGGCCCTCTCTGTGCCTCTTTCACATGTGTTCTCTCATATTCATGTGCACCTATGGAAGTGTGAGCACCCTTCTATTGTCTAATAAAGTTCTCCAAAGTTCTCCATGAGCTCTGCCTCCTTGTCCCCGTGAATACAAGTTTATTCTGGTTGTTATTCAGTAACACTATTGAAAGAGAGTCTTGCAAAGTTTGAATTTATGGCAGAAAGCTAGTATGTAGTCTTTAGCATTATAGAGTGAAATTGATAGAAGTTACAGTTTTTGGTATGTTTATATTTGATTTTTGTTTGACTCTTCTAGTTTTTATGGTTTTGATGTAAAATATTCAAACTAGTTTTCTGTGTCTGATTTAGATTCAACCTAAAAGTGCAATTGCAGATTCTAGCAAGCTTCATGCTCACTGGAGTTTCTGGAGGTGCAAAGTATGCCCAAAACGGACAACTTTTTGGTCGTTTTAAGCTTACTGAGACACTTTCTGAAGATACTTTGGCTGGACGACTGGTGATGACCAAAGTCAATGCTGTTTATTTATTACCAGTTCCTAAAGAGAAGTTAGTACAGACCCAGGGAACCAAAGAGAAGGTTTATGAAGCTACTATTGAAGAAAAAACGAAAGAATATATATTTTTACGGATATCCAGGGAATGCTGTGAAGAACTTAATCTTCGGCCTGACTGTGACACACAGGTATGTTTGAAAGTCACACCTTGACCATGGGTGTCTGAAGTCCCATTGTCAGCTAATATCCTCCTTCTGATTTGGTTTACCTTCTACTATAAGCAAAAGTATTAACAGTTAACTTTGAAGTCTTACACTGATGGGTTGAGAATTTGACTGTTAGTAACTCCCAGAGAAAATGGATTTTTTTTTTTTTTTTTTTTTGTGCTACCGGGGATTGAACTCAGGACCTTGCGCTTTCAAGCCAGGTGACGGCACCACTGAGCTAAATCCCCGGCCCTGAGAAAATTGATTTTTAAAAATTTAATTAACATCTAGAATATTACAGTTCTATACAAGGTTCAAGTATTTTTAGAGTTTAAATCAGCAGTGGGAAAACACATGAGAAACTACTTAAAGCTGTATCATAGGAACATCTCTTGTCTGTAGTCGTATCTGTTCTTTTTCTCTGTATTTAAAGGTTTTAGTTGAATTATGTGTTCAGTCATGTTTAACTGGAAGTCCAACCTCTTTCCTTTTAAACATAAAATTTGTTGAATATTATTCATTCTTAGTTAATTGGTATGGTGTAAAAAGGCTGGTTACTATTCAAGATATGATATTTCACAGATACTCTATTTTTTTTTTTTTCTGGTACCAGGGATCGAACTCGAGACCTTGTGCTTGCAAGGCAGGCGCCGGAACCATTGAGCTAAATCCCCGGCCCTACAGATGTTATATTTTATCAAGTGTATTCTTGATGGAATTTATCTAGAGATTAATTTATAAGCGTCTCAGTTTCTTAGTATGTAAAATGTGGTTAGTAACAGTATATGCACCATTAGTACTATTAAGTGAGATAATTCAGGTAAAGTGCTTATCATAGTGCCTGGTCCTAAATAAACAAAGCAAATGCTATCCACACTACTATTAGAGTATAATTACACTTTAAAAGAATCTCTAAACTTGTCCCTATTGTTTCCACAAAGTATTCTAGTAAGCTGCCAGCTTTAATGTTTGCTTTAATCCTTTTTTCAAAAATGCCTTTTGTGGGCTGGGGATTTAGCTCAGTGGTTTCGCCGCCTGCTACGCAAGTGCAAAGACCCGAGTTCGATCCCCGGTACCAAAAAAAAAAAAATACCTTTTGTATTTCAGGTTGAACTTCAGTTTCAATTGAATCGATTACCCCTCTGTGAAATGCATTATGCATTAGACAGGATCAAGGACAATGGAGTATTGTTTCCAGACATCAGTATGACTCCCACTATACCTTGGAGTCCCAACAGGTACAGAAAGGGGATGTCTTAATAAAGGAAGTATGTTAATATTAAGTTGAATGTCTGTATCAGAGAACTCAAGCATACTTCTATAAGAAGGATTGCCTATGTTCCTCAGGAGACATTTTAATAGTTAAGGGAGATTAAAGGAAACCTTAGATTGAAACGTTTGAGGTTCATGATCTATTTTCTTTGCTTTCCCTCACATTCTAAATAAGTTCTACTGCCTTTCTTAACAGCATTAACTTGTTAGTATGTGTGCCAAGCAGTTGAGGAATATTTCTGAGTAGAAATTGAATGGGAAAAGTAGGGGCTTTCTAAAGTGGTTTGAATAGTTAATTTTTGAATGTAGATACTGTGATTTAACAAAGTGGGGTAGAAGATATTGTTTAGAAACTGCCCTCAAGGTAATGGTTATGTAAATATTATTCTGCTTCCATTCTCTTTGGTATGTCTTTATATGAAATTAAAGAAGATACTTCTGTTTTTGTCTTCCAAATAGACAGCCATGACATTTGTAAGACTGAATATTTCTTTTCATCCTCATTTTATTTAATTTAATTTATTTATTGTTGAGACAGGGTCTTACTGTGTAGTTCAGGCTGGCCTTGAACACACTGTATAGCCCAGGCTGGCCTCAAACTCATGGCAATCGTGCCTCAGCCTCCCAAGTGCCCTCTTTGTTGGGTTTTGTCCAGTTGGCCCTTGTCTTGCTCAGCTCACTCTACCTTCTTTTTTTCTTTTTTTAATTTCACCATTTAAGTAATCTCTACACAATGGAAGCTTATTCATCACTTATGTCAATTCAGCCATGGCAGGGTGGCTGTACAGGGAGGCCCTGGCATTTTCAGTAATTGGTTTTCAAGGCTCTCCGGGTGTTGACAGGGGAAGAATAAGCATAAAAGACCATGTGGGACATTTGTATGAGCCAGGCCCAGAAGAGGCATGTATCAGTTCCCCTAACATTTCATATTTTCTGGTCCTAAAAACAAAATAAAACACTCTTACAACCCAAAACTCAAATCATTTCTATGTTTTTGCATGCCCTTACTGCCTTATCTCCGTATCTTCTCTTTACTGTCAAAATTCTTGAGAGGGAATAGTTTGCAGGTTTCCAGTATTCTTCTCTATTTAAAGTGATGTAGGTTTACTTCTTGCTCCCTGCCCTGAAAGTAATTGTGATCTAATTGTGAAAATCCAGTGACATCTCCACTCTCATTTGGTTTAGCTTCTCTGCATTCATCCCTTTCTTTCCATTCTTCTGGACTGTTTTCTGTAGCATTCTAATTGGTCTTTTCTCTTGCTGTTTGTGTCCCCATTGTCTGTTCCAATCTACACATTTCTTCCAGAGTTAGTTTTGTAAAATAATCATGTAATTTCACTGCTCACAAATCTCTGAAGACTTCTTGATGTGTCAGTAAAGTTTGAGAGCCGAATACAGAGCTCTGTTCCATGGTTTCATTGACTCTGCTTTCTAGCAGTAGCTTTTCTGAGTTCTTTCAGTGTTTTCGGCTCGACGCTCCTTTTTTCCCTGTCCCCGTGGTCTAGCCATTATTACATTGCCTTGAAGTTTATTTGATTCAGCCTATACATATTTGGCTCTTTATCTTTTTGTTGCTCTTTTAAAAAACTTTTTTAAAAATTGTGGCATAATCCATATAACATGAAATTTACCATGTCGACCACCTTAAGTGTGTGTAGTCCAGTCTCCAGAACCTTTTCATCTTGCAAAATTAAAACTATACCTATTAAACAACTCTGTATGTTCCCCTTCCCCCTGCCCTTTCTCTTTGTCTTTATGTAATTTTCTCTCTTTGAAATAATCTTTGCCTGATATCATCCAGCTCAAGTGCTTTCTCTTTCAAGTAGATGAACCCAGGCTTTCCATTTTATTATTTCAATAATTATTTTTTGAGTGCCTAGCATATGCTAGGAATGGTTTTGTACTTTCAAATATAATTTCACTTCAATTAATTTTTGTCAGTGTTGTCTATTTCTGCTTTTCTCACTAGACTCTGAGCTTTGTTAAGAGACTGCACCTTATTTATTTTTCATATCAACAAGGTCTTGCACATTATCAGTATTTGACAGATTCAAGTTAATAAGTTCAAATTTAAAGATTAAAATTAACTTTTCACATGTGACATCATACCAGTAAACTTTTAAGTATTTTTACTTGGTATGTTCCTATCTGATAATTATGTATAAGATATCACACACACCTATGTTAACTGCAAAAGTTAACAGAAAAGTGTTAGTAGTGGAAAGCTTTCAACCAGAAAAAGACTTCTTACTACTGTAATATAAATAGTAATTAGAAAGTTCCTGGTCTAGGATATATTGAGAAGACATTTAACATCTTTTCTGGAGTAATGTATAATTAGATAGGTATATGAAGTTGAGAAATTATTTTTGAGCATGTAGTCTATAAATTAATTATAACAATGTGTTATGCCAGAGGAAGAGAAGACTTTGAATTAATTTGGTTCTGAGAATGAATTTTTATTTTATTTTATTTTAGTCAGAATAAATTTGGGGAGACTTTACATTGTTTTAAATTGTGAAAATCAAAAATGATTCATAGCATATATATTGTAAATCTTTCCCATAATAAGCGGTGGTACAATAAATACAATTTGTTTTAATCATTGGCTTTCTTTACATATTCATTATTCATTGCCAGAAATTACAGAGATGACTGACATTGATAAAGTTTCTGATCTGCTCTGAAGCACTTATTTACACTGAAACAATTGATAAGCAGAATGGGTTGCATAAAAAGAGATATTGACATATTTCAGAATTACACCTGTAAGTCTGTCATTAATCCCTTAGATTTGTACTTATGTATATAATCTTATATCTATCATTCTTTTTTTTTTTTTTTTGGTACTGGGGATCGAACTCAGGTCCTTGCGCTTGCGAGGCAGGTGGTGGAACCACTGAGCTAAATCCCTGGCCCATATCTGTCATTCTTAATTGAAGTCCCTAGATTTGAAAGCAGAGAGTATGTTTTCTTTTTTAAGTTTTAGTTTTAAAAAGTGTACACTCGTTAAGTAATGGAATTCTCAGAGAATATTGTAGAAACTAAAATGAAATGTATCTTTATTGCCCAATTGTTTGCCCAAACAGCTTTAAGTGAATAGTTTATGTACATGTATGTATTATCTCATTGGGTCTGTAATCATTTGATTGTAAGTATCATCATCTCCATGTACAGATAAAGGAAGCATTGGGGATTGGGGGACAGGTATCAGAATCATAGAGGTCAGGTATGGATGCAGGTAACAGTTTCCTGAACTGGTTAAACCAAGTAGAGATAGAAGTCTAGAGGTAGGTGATTCATGGCTGGTGCAGGGGCGTAACAGTGCCATCAGGTCTCTCTTTCCTCTGCCAATATTAGCATGCTGATAATTCTTCTTGATGCTCTTATCTCATGGTTTGTGTGATGGCTGTTGTAGATTTATTTACTGCATACTCTTCCAGCCAGCTGAAGGAGGAAGGTAATGGAGCAAGAAAGGTTTTCTTCTACTTAAAAAAAATAATCATTAGTGAGGTTTCATCTGCATGTAAAAGGGCTTCTGAGGGACTTCTTCCTAATTCCAGCAAAAGAGGCTGGGAAATGGAGTGTTGGCCAGGCCCAATAGTAGGGGAAGGCAAAGAAGAATGCTCTGAATGTTACAGACCATTCTTCAGTGCCCACTACATATATCAGGTCTGGACTTAGGGATCACCTAAAGTCTTTCCTCACTTATAAAAGATGGAACATTGCTAGTTACTGGGAGAACAATGAATAAATAAACTGGTTAATGCAAAGGAACTCTGAAGCAAAGTGCTTGAGATTTAGTAAACAGCTTTCAAAAAAACATACTACCACTACTCAGTGTTCTTTTTTTCTTTTTGTTTTAACTTAAAAATTTTTAAAGTTCAGAAAAATAAGTAATGCAGTATTTATGTGGTCAGAGTTTAAGATTTTATATTTTTAAATTTTAGAGGGGAGGTGTGAGATTATTGGTCAAAGATAACATACATTGTAGGTTTGAATTTGTTTTTTAAGAACAAAAAGCATAGTGATGATTCTTCTTTTATAACTAACTTCTGATTAAGTAGCACGTAGCCTCACAGAGAGGGAATTTTCCTGTCTAAACTCTGTCTTCCTATTTCAGGATTATTTTGTGGGTACTTTGCTCAGTTTCTAAGAGAATCTTTACATACCTTTCCTATTTTGGTTCATATCCCTATTGTTTTTACCATAATTGTCTTGATATTTAGTGCTTTAATTATAGGTGTGAGAAAGAATGCTGTTGCTTCTCCACTTAGTTTGATCTGTTTCAGCATCTGCTGTCCATTTAAATCTGCAAAACAGCCAGCTCATAGATTGGCCACTACTAGGATAGATCTTGTTATAGTAGCCATCTGTATTACCATGACAGGTGTTATAGGCTCTGAAAAAAAGGATATCTATGAATGATTTATGTCTGTGAAAAATACTAGAAAATTTTTCATATTGTTTGGTTTTGGATACATTAAAATTTATTTTATTTTCTAAATTAAGATTTTATAAAAATTTGGTAACAATCAGAGACTTACAGGTTTTTCTTTTCCTCTTGTTTTAAACCTTAAAGAGACCTTTCAATGAATTAGAATTTGAAATTCAATGAGTTTTCCTTTTGTATTTTATTTGCTATGTAAATAAATGAATATTTCATTATTATCAGAAAAAGTTTCCTGGGTTGTTTTGGATGGATTTTTTTTTTTTTTTCCTTGAGACAGGATCTCACTATGTAGCCCAGGCTGGCCTTGAACTCCCAGTGATCCACCTGCCTCAGCCTCCCAAGTGCTGGGATTACAGGCGTGTGCCACCATGCCTGGCTTTTTCTGATTTTTTTATGTAACAAAGGGAAATTACATTTTTGAAACATCATAACGAACTTGGCAGCGTCTAAACTAGAATCATTTAATTTCTTTACATTAGTTGACAGAAGTTTTTTATATTTACACTCGGACAAGATAATTAAAGTTACTTTTGATGTACATGGTAAAACACCCTATGGTGACTGTTGGGTAATTTCCTAAAATATGGGTTTAGAATAGCATTAGTTGTTATAGATGCTGTGTTATTTCAGTTGTTTTACTAGTTCAGTAAAAATCAGGATACTTGTCTATTGTGTTCTGTTCATTAGTAAGATGCATATATTTAAAATAACTTACGTTCTTAATTTTCCACAGACAATGGGATGAACAGTTGGATCCTCGACTAAATGCAAAACAGAAAGAAGCTGTTTTGGCCATTACCACTCCACTTTCCATCCAGCTGCCACCTGTCCTTATCATTGGACCCTACGGGACGGGCAAAACATTTACATTAGCTCAAGCTGTTAAGCATATACTGCAGCAGCAGGAGACTAGGTGAGGGCATGAGACATGTGCCTGTATTTCACTAGCAGGATACTTCTACCGTTCTTATTTCAAATACAAAATGAGGGGGCCCAGCAGGACAATTTTCACCCAGCTCTTAAAAATTAAAAACAAAAACAACAAAAAACAAACCTAGGGAGCTGGAAATGTAGCTCAGTGGTAGAGCACATGTACAATGCTCTGGGCTCAATCCCAAGTACGAGGGAGAGACAGGCAGATAGAGACAGAGAGAGAAACAGAGAGAGAGGGGGAAAGCACAAACCAAAACCTCAGAGCACTAAAATATGAATTCTCTAAAAACAATTTTTAAAAATTGGAAATGTAAAAAATAATAGCCATCAAAACTTAAAAATCTGCTAAGGAGTTTGTTACATGTTAGAGCCCAAAGAGCTGGGTTTAAAAGACACTTTTTAATATGTAGATTTAAAAATAATGTGGGGAATTTATTTTTAGCTAATAGAGTGATATAATTTTCTAAAGACATTATTGAGTAATATGTTAGAGAGTGCTGAGTAGGTTGAATGTATACTATTAAGACGGCCACTGCTTTTTTTTTTGGTATTATATTGCTTGAATAGTTTTGTGTTTTATCATTCTTTTTATTTGCACCATTTATTTCAGCAGGATTCTCATTTGCACCCATTCTAATAGTGCTGCTGATCTCTACATAAAGGATTATTTACATCCATATGTAGAAGCAGGCAATCCCCAGGCAAGACCTCTCAGGTATTTTTAAAGGCTTATTATGTATCTGTGTCATACTTTGTTATTCTTAAGAAAAGGTGTCTGTAAAGATTTTAGTAACTTTGGAAATACCAAAATCTTTAACTGTGCATTGGCATTTACAGGTTATATCTTTTAAAGAAATCATTTAAATTAAGCAAAATGTAAAAGAATTTGACCATTTCTTTAACATTAAAAACTGAAAAAAAGACATCCTTTTTTAAGTTTATATGTAAAAATGTTGTTACAATTTGAGTAGATTTTGATAAGAATCTCTAAACATTAGTATACTAAAAATATAAACATGATTAATGTAAGTCTAATTTAATTAAAATTGCAACATATTTTACATGGCAGAATAGTCATGCAGTGACAGTTCTTTCTGGAAATAAAATTTGACTGTGACTATGCATGTAATTTCTTGGAAGCTACATGTTAGAGAAGTGTGAAATATTGAAATTATTTCTATAACTAAAAGTAATTGATTGGCATTTACAACTTTTTGCTACTACAAGTCTCAAATAAAATTTTAGATTGATTCAGAAATGTCACTGAGTATATGTAGCCACTCTAGATATATTTAAATACAGGGTTTGGGGGAATAAAAATCCTTTTCTTCAGAAAACAAGAGTCATTAAGTGGTTATTTACTATACCATTTGCTTTCATTGTAATATGAATTAATATTTAGTTTTGCCATTTTACAAACTAATATGTCATGGCCTAGGTTGTTTAAATTATTATTGTCTATAAATTAATTTCTAACCACGTGATTCACTAACTTTTTCTTTCTTGTTGAGCCTAGGCGTGAAAAAGTGAAAAAATGCTATTTAATTCTTTAATAATCATAATCAGAGACATTTGAATGATTTTTGAAATGGCTTTTTGAAAAGGAGAGAGAAAAATAGTGTGGCCTGTTACAGATTTTGCTGCTAAATTTTTTTTTTTTGTACCGGGGATCAAACTCAGGACCTTGTGCTTAGGAGACAGGCAGCAGTGCCACTCAGCTAAATCCCCAGCCCTAAATTCTGTTTTTATTTTAGAAGACAAATTGAGGCAGAAGTAATTATTTAAGTAAAATCCAGTTGTATTTAATAAGAAAATCTTAAATGTAATCACTATAAATGAAAATGTATTTATTGAAGGATAAATTCACTAATAACTAGTTTACTTCAGATTATAATCTTACTAGTTCACTTCAGATTCAAATCTTTTTTATTTTTTGGCTCATGAGTGAAAATTGAATAGCATTTTTGCTGTAAGTGTTTTTACTCAAATGGAGATAGGTTGTTTTCTTTTCTTGTATAATGTATAGAGAGCCCTGTGTTTGTGTGTTTGTGCGTGTGTTGCATAGGAAACATGATAGTTTCAGTTTATCATACAGTGCTTGCCTTGGAAACAGTGGAATAAAGCCCCATCAAATCTTGGTCCACTTAGCATGGGTAATTTGACATTTGAAGGTGGTAGGGTTGTCATAGATGAACATTAAAACCCATCTTTTGTTAGGTTATATTCATAGCGGCACAGTTTGTAAGAGCCAAAACTTGGAAACAGCCCAATTGCCCATCAACTGGAGACTGGATAAAGAAGATGTGGTTTTTTTTTAAAAAAATGAAGTACTGCTTGGCCATAAAGAATGAGAAGTTAGAGACATTTATAGCTAAATGGATGCACATTGAGGCCATACTCTTAGGTGAAATAAATAGGACACACATATGTAAATAATGAATAGTTTCTCTGGTGTGAGAAACTGAAAGTGTAAATGAAGATCAAAATGTATAATAATGTGAAATAGGAAGAAAAGGTCCAAAGGGGAAGGGGAAGTGAGAGGGGTAGGGGAAAGGAAAAAGGGAAAGGAATAAATAGGAGAAAAGGAAAAAAATGGAAACAAAGTCTTTGTAAATAGGGAGGAGTGGAGGACGTGAAGCGGGGGAGGGGAAGGGGGAAAAAATAAGAACCACGATACATCATGTAAAGGTGCAAATTCCCAATGATGAATGTCATATTGTATACCTAAAATGTACCAGTAGAATTAATGAATTAAAAAAAATGGAAGTATAAAGAAAATACTTGAAAAAGTAGTAGATTTAGAACTTAATTTTCTTATCTTGGAGAATGAAGCAGTTTTTTGGAGTTAGTTAATGAGTAATTTGAAAACCCACACTTTTCTTTTTATTATTATTATTTTTTGGTACCAGAGATCGAACTCGAGATCTTGCACTTGCGAGGCGGGCGGTGGAACCACTGAGCTAAATCCCCGGCCCCATCCCACTCTTTTCTTTTTTACAATGAAATATCCATTGAGGAAAATATAGAAAAGCACAAAGGAGAAAATAAAAATTATAATCTCACCAGCCAAAGATGAACATTACTTATATTTTGGAGTTTATGTTCTAGTCATTCACATACTTAATGTTATACATGCTGGGGTTAGTTATGAGTGGAGTCATAGCAGATAGTTTGTAAAATGAGATATTATTTGAAAGTAAATTCTGCTTTGCTGGTCTGATTAAACATTTTAATTTTAAAAAGCTATCTGTAATTGAGAGCTTAAATTCAAATATTGGCAATTTCTTTTATCCATAATGATCCAAATAATTAGAAAGCCTTTGTTTTTGACCAGTGTTTACATTTATAAGAAAATCATGCATATAGTATTTAAAAGGTCACATTTTAAAATTGGTAGTAAAAAAATATCTCCTTTTTCTTGTCTGCTGCCTGTCAAACGTGACGGACAAATAATTTTGACCCTTTTGGATGTTTCTTCTGATATTTATTTCTACTTCTCTATAATCATCATATATAAACTATTATATCTTAATTTGGTTTTAGATCTTTTTGACTATTATGGTAATTTCATTTTTAGTGTTTTCATTATAATGATATTGTAAATTCTTTGCTCCTAGCAAATAATATTTCCTTTCATGAGCTTTTTTGATTTTGTTGTAGCATCAGTAATCCTTATTTACTTATTTATTTCATTTGCTTCATTTTCTAGACAGTTTGATCAGATCTTTATATCATAAAGTAACTCTGTAAATGCCTGTCAAAACTCTTAGATGATTTTTTTCTCCTGGAGACTAGCTTCTGGGGTTTAGCTTATATCTCTTTCTGAACTATTTTTTTGTTATCCTGACACTTCTTTTTGCCATCATCTTGAGAATTTCTTTTTCTTCTTTCCTGTACTAAATTTCACTTTGTGGATCTTAGGTCTTCCTCTTTCTTGATTTTCCACCTTGCTATTGGTGGTGCATATCTTTTCATACAAACAATATGTGGTGTTTTCAGCTCTTCTGAGGTGAATAAGAGACAGTTTTGAGCCTTTGGACCTTAAAACTGCCTTTGTTCTACAATCAGATTTAATGAATAGTTTAGCTGGGGGGGGTGAATAAAATTCTTGTTTGAAACTATGGCTCTTAATTTTGTAGTCCTTTAGTATTTTCTTATTGGTAAATTGAGTATTTAGACAGGTAGAATAGGATCAGTAGTCATTAGGATGTATTTCATGACTATCTTTGATGCATCTAGAGATGTTTCCAAGTGAACCAATGCTTATTTTTTATCTTTTGTAAAAAGTGATCTTATAAAGAGTAGAAAGTGTAATTCTTCTGTCATTTCTAGAGTATCTATATCTATAGTGAGTAAAATTTCCCTTGCACCAAATATCACTTTCAAGCATGGACTTGAATTGAATGAAAATGGGAAAAATGAATTTAATTCTACTTTGGCTTGAGGGATTAAAAATATTTTTATAAGATTTTTAATTTAAAAAGGTCACCAACTTTATACTAATATTTTTCTTTTTTTTAACATTTTTACTTTATTAGTACGTTTGTAGTACATGTAGTTTAGCTGATGGAACACTAAGAAGCAGATCTTCCTATTTTGCCTAAAGCCTAGTAAAAACTACCTTTGTTTCAGGTAATGGCTTATTAAATAAAATAACATCTCACCTTACATATTTCTGGATGAAGTAGAAAACAAGTCTTAATTAGTTTGGCTGCTTATATTCATATTGTTACCAAGTTTGGGGCTACTAGAATCTCCTTCTGAAGGAGGTTTCTAGGTTCTTTCTGTCCTGAGCAAAGAATTGGTCAAGACAAGCACAAATGGTAGCAAAGTTGTATTTTACTTATTTATTTATTTTGGTACCGGGGATGGAACTCGGGACCTTGCGCTTGTGAGGCAGGCGCCGGAACCACTGAGCTAAATCCCTGGCCCGCAAAGTATTTATTAAAGATAGGAAAAGAAACAGGTTCTGTAGAGCAAGTTTGGGCCAAGTAAAAGTAGGGAAGGAAGTACATCCTACAGCATGAGGGCAGGCCACCATGGAAGAGTGAATGCAATAGCAGAAATTCAATGTGGACTGTCCTTTTTGCATCATCCAGTCCTCAGGCTGATGTCAGGTCTAGGCCATTCTATGGAAAGCTTGCTTGAGTTCTCAGGAGAAGTCCACGGATTTGGGAACTGCTCTCTACATGTATCCTGGGGTTTTATAATTAATAGGTCACACCTAGTTACCCAGCCAGCTTTACCATGTCCTAATCTGTCTCAGATGTCTTAGTGTCACTCTTTGCATTTGTGTAGTGTGTATTGGATATTAGCTGAGTATTAGAAATACTCATTTTAGTTTCAGCTTTGCTATGGGTGAAGGGAAGTGGACTTCTGTTTGTTGCTGCTAGATATTGTGCTGCATACTGTGTGTGTGTTATCTCATTTGGTTTCCCCAAATCCTTGAGAGTTTGAATTATTAAATCCAAATTGGAAATAAGAAATGTGACTTAGAGAGGGTAGGGACACAGGTTTGAGTTCTGACTGTAAGCCCTTTGGGCTTCAGTTTTCTTAACTATCAAAAAGGAATAATACTGAAAATAATCACCAGCTGGTGATCTTTGTAATTTCACTGAAGGATTAGGAGCAGTCAGAAGAGAATGTCCACAATTTCACTTTAAGGTGTTTTCCATCTTTTATCTGCTGAATAACTACTTCCCCTTCTATTTTTTTTTTTTTTTTT
>NW_004624870.1:1255125-1441981 GCF_000247695.1 Heterocephalus glaber
TTTTTTTTTTTTTTGGTACTGGAGATTGAACTCAGGACCTTGTGCTTGCAAGGCAGGGACAGTGCCACTGAGCTAAATCCCCAGCCCTTAAGCATCACTTCTTTAAGCACTTTTTAGGCTCTTTTCTCTCTTCTGTTGTGGTTTTCTCATCATTTGAGTGCTGATGAACTTAATGGTATCCCCTTGTTCACTTTTCTTCATTACTTTTTCTCATTGTTCTTTTGATTGCATAATCTCTATCTTCACAGTTGCTGATTTCTTCCTTTGTCAGCTCAAATTTACTGTTGAATCCTGCTGGTAAATTTTTCATTTCAATTATTTTTCACCTCTTTAGGGCATAAATTGCTCCCCAGTATGATCACTGAAGTTGGGTTCCTTAGAGATAGATGTTGCAAGTTTGTGAGGTTTCCTTTTACCCTGTCCTGGGCAGAACTTACAGAGCAATTGTGGGGGACAATGTGGAAGAACTTGCTTTTTACTGGTGTCTCACCAGCATCCAATTTGGGAGCCAGAGCTCTGCTGTGAGAGAGAGAAAGAGAGAGAGGGAGGGAGGGAGACAGGGAGGGAGACAGACAGACACAAACAGAAATAGCTTTTGCCACCATGCAGTATAGATCTTTCTGTGACCCAGTCTAGGGGAGGTTGATATCTGCTGATGTTCACTGGCTGTTGAATCTATACAAGATAGGTCTTCTGTCCTGGGAAGGTGGGACCAGTCATCCATCCAACTGCCAAACCTACTGAATCAGTCCTCCAGCAATATAGAACCGTGTGGGAAAAGGAGACTGCAGTCTTCACCTACTGTCCCACTCAGATCTTCTCTGTGTAAGCAGGAGATGAGGCTAGGGAAACAGTATCCCACTGCTGCCAGCTGTTCAATATAGGCCTTCTGCAGCATGGACCTGTAGAAAATAGGATCTGCCAGTGTTTATCAGCTTCCAGAATCACTTGGAATAGCTCTTTCCTCATAGGGAGCTAGGGTATATGAGAACCACTGTGATGGAAATTGGCTGCTGAAACAGTTATATAAGATGGAACTGTGAGAGGTGGATGCAGTCCCTAGTTTGAGTATCCTAGCTTCCCACTGTTTTTACGGAGTTTCTGTAGGGTTTGTTGAATAAATGCTTCTTGGGCTGGGGAATTTAGCTCAGTGGCACCATGCCTGCCTCACAACTGCAAGGTCCTGAGTTCAATCCCCAGTACAAAAAAAAGAGTGAAGGAATAAATGTGTGTTACTTTCTTGTAAGCTCTTTGATCAATCTCCAGATTCCTTACTAATTTTGACAATCTTAAAAGTTATCTATATTATCTGGGAGAGGGATTTTTCCAAGCTTCTCATACTACCATTCCAAGTCTGGGCTTTTTCTTTTTCTTTTTTTTAGTACTAAGAATTGAACTCAGGACCTCATGATTGCCAGGCCGGTGCTGTGCCACTGAGTGACATTCCCAGCCCTTGGGGCATTTTGACTATAGTTTTATGCTTCCTGAAACACAGTATAATGGTGTGAACAAAGGAATAAAGTAGGGAACAATGACATATGGCTTAGTGGTAGACCAGCAGAGGTGTCTCCCAAGTTTTAGCTACACCCACATCTGACCCTGTGGGTAAAGACAATTACTTATTGTTTTTCTATTTCTTATTGTAGTACACTTACCCTCACTCTTTCTTGTTTCTTGTAAGAATTCCCACCAGTCTTTAATCCAGTCCAGTCTTAAAGAGTTCTTGGGCAGTGTGTATATTTGATATACTTGTTATTTATCATTGTAACAATGGGATGGCTTTATTCTTTGGTTTTTTTTTCTTTCTTTTTAGTACTGGGGATCAAACTCCGGTCCTTGCAATTGCAAGGCAGATGGCGGAACCACTGAGCTAAATTCCCAGCCCTCGGGATGGCTTTATTCTTAACACCATTGTTTATTGAATTTAAATCTAGAAATGAGAGATGCTTTCTAGCCTAATCTTCACAGTCTTGAAAAAATAAAAACTGTAATTTTACTAAGCATATTTAATATTATAAATTCAAATAGATATTAATAAATGGTAAATAAATAATGTTTTTAAGAGACATGTTTTGAAATTTCTCCTTCTACTGTATGTCCCTTAGAGTTTTGCCTGACCCTGGATTGACCTTGCCATATGTATGTATGCGTGCGTGTGTGTGTGTGTGTGTGTGTGTGTGTATCTTACTAGGTCACTGTTTTCTAAGAAGACAGTAATTACTTAGAATGCAAGGAACATGTTTTATTAACTTTTCTATTCTCTACTGTGCCAAACATTAAAATTGTTTGATCAGTTCAAATAGATCAGATGAGTTAAAATGGATGAGTTAAAATAGATCAAATCATACTAAAACCCTATCATTATCCAAATAAGTAGAGTCCAAAAAACTCAGTTGTATAAAACTCAGTTTGCTATTTTATTGCAAAGTTAATGGAATGGCTTGGCTAAAGTTGTATTGCAAGAAAGCAGTGAATTCTGAAAATTGGTCTCTTTGAAGTTTGTCCTAGACCCAGTAGTGTATTAGCTGCTTGCTGTCAGCTGGTTTGCATAGTTCTATCAGTGAGGAGGGCCTGATGCTAGGTCTTGTGCTGCTGGGACTTCATTATACTCATCATAGGAACCTTCTAGCTGTTTGGCTGGTTTCATTGGCCTCATTTAGAGAATGGACAGAGAAGCACTGGGGACATGAAGAATTATTTCTCTTCTTCCTCTAGTTATATAACCCCATCAGTATTATCCTTCCTACCAGGGATTTGAGCTGTTCCCCATTTAAGAATGGGGGACTGCACAAAGAATGCTGACCAGTTGCCAGTTAAATTGTCTCTGATTTTCATGTTTTCACTGGTTGCATTATTGAAGAATTTTATTGTTTGAAATGTGAATAAAAATGTGTTTTCTCACTGCGTCCACATAAAGAACACATTATTCCCATTTAGTAGTTTTACAAACGGTATTTGCTAAAATGAGATCCTTTATACATCACTTCTACTTACCATATTCTTTTTCCAAACACTGGTGATAACTAATATGTATGTGTGTGTTTGTATTTGAAGGTATTTGAAGTTGTGGAACGTGTAGAAGAGTTAAGAAGGAAATGGCCAGTAGCATGGGGGAAGTTAGATGATGGCAGCATTGGTGTGGTGACTCCATACGCAGATCAAGTGTTTAGGATACGTGCTGAACTTCGAAAAAAGAGATTATCTGATGTTAATGTAGAAAGGGTTCTAAATGTTCAAGGTAAGTATTAATTGGAATGCATTGTTATTCAGATGCCTAATTCTTAGTGTGTTTATATTTGATTTTTAATTCTTTAAAAGATCTTAAATTACTAAGAGATCTTAGGTCACTTAATTCTGGAGCAGATGTGATGTATTCACTTCATACTAAGTTTTTTCAGTGCCAGCTTTTGTAGATAAAGCTTTGTTTACATGTTTATTAATTTTTTTATCTAAGTAAAAGTATTAAAAGTGGATTTTTTTCTATGACCTAATTATATAATGCCACATAATATCTGTATTATGTAATTACAGTTATAAAAACATACAACACATTATTAAAGTATATTGAGAACTAATTTCTTTGTAAAGATTTTATCTGTAGATTTCCCTAAGTGAATAGTTAATACCAACTCTTTTAGATTGTGTTCCTGTACTGAATTGGTACAAACTTTGTACTTTTAAATATATGATGCACTACTATGATGTGAGCACTAAAAATGTCCAGTGCAATGTTAGGTTTCATGGTAATACACAGTAGCAAGAGTAATACAATGTCCATATCATGGGAAACAAGTAGCTCCACACCTCCACCTCTTGTCTAGATTATGCTGAATTGGGGTATTTTAGGAGGAACACTAGTAAACACTTAACTAAACTAGAAAACACTAAGGAGACCTAGAATAGTTAATGGACTAGAGACTACCATATGAGAGTCAGGAATGGTTGAAAGGACTGGGATTGTTTAGCCTTATAGAAGATTAAGGATTGACATTAAAGCTATTTTCAAATTTTTGAAGGTTTGTCATACGATAAAAGATTTGTCATAGAATAGTATAAGAAGAGCATAAGAAAAACTGTCATTTAAATCTGACTCTCAGTAAAGCTTCCTGGTAGAATCAGCAGTATTTCCCCTGGTTGGCCAGAGGCTAGCTTATTCTGCTTCAAGAAAACGTCCTTGTGTTTAATGAGACCTTGGATTAGATAATTTCAAAGATTGGTTCCAGCAATAACATGTTTTTAGTATGGTAAAATGCACATACCATAAAAATTTACCATTTTAACTACTTCTATGTCTATAGTTCAGTTGAAGTACATTCACATTATTGTGTAGCCATCGTGACCATCCATCCCCAGAACTTTTTTCATTTTCTCAAACTGATAATTTGTGCCCAATAAACAGTAACACTCTCCGGCCCCTGGCAATTACCATTGTACTTTCTGCCTCTGTGAATTTAACTATTCTAGGTACCTCGTATAAGTGGAATCATAGTACAGATTGAATATCCCTTATCTGAAATGTTAAAGATCAGAAGTATTTCAGATTATAGGGCCGGGGATTTAGCTCAGTGGTTCCACTGCCTGCTGCACAAGCACAAGGACCCGAGTTCGATCCCCGGTACCAAAAAAAAACCCAAACAAAAAAAAGAAGTATTTCAGATTATAGAACTTTTGGGTTTTTGCTCAAACTTTGTCTTTTTGTGACAGGCTTATCTCATTTAGCATAACATTGTCAAGGTTCATGCATTTTGTAGCATATGTCAGAATTCCCTGTCCTTTTCTAGGCTGAATGATCCATTGTATGTATATATAATATACTTTATTCATTCATCCATTCATTTATCTGTGGAATTTGGGTTGCGTCTACTTTTTGGCTGTTGTGAAAAATGGTGGCATCAACTTGGGTATATTAATACTTCTTCAAGACTTTGCTTTCAGTTCCTTTGGCTATATACTCAGAAGTGACTCTGCTATATCATATGGCGATTCTATGTTTATTTATTTTGAGGAACTACCACAGTGTTTTCCAGAGCAGCTCCATCATTTTACATTTGTACCAGCAGTGTACAGAGGTTTTCATTTCTCTGTATCCTTGCCAGTATCTATTATTTAGCAATTACATTTTAAAAAAATGCAATGCGTGTATTACATCAGTGATTCAGAATGACAATCTCAAGTATTTTTTTCAAAATTCTTTTTATAGGAAAGCAATTCAGAGTTTTGTTTCTTAGCACAGTACGTACAAGACATACTTGTAAACATAAACAGACGCCAATTAAAAAGAAAGAGCAACTTCTGGAAGATTCTACAGAGGACTTAGATTATGGTTTTTTATCTAACTACAAGCTTCTCAATACTGCCATCACAAGAGCACAGTCTTTGGTTGCTGTGGTGGGAGATCCTATTGCACTGTGCTCTATTGGAAGATGCAGGTAATTATGTGTCACTGACTGAGACATGAAAGGGGAAATGTGAAGTAATTTGTATTCCTATGTATACATTTATTTGTATGACCTCTTTGCTCTTTAAAATCATTATTACTACCTGAAATCCAGTGATAACACAAAAGTCTGACTTTGGGTCTATTTGTGATATTCATAGTTGTGTATTCATTATTCAACAGACATCAGTACTTTCTGAGTGCTTTCTATGTCCTAAGCACTCTTTTAGCCACTGAAGATATATCAGTAAAAAAAAAATAGGCAGGATCTCTGCTCTTTTGGGCTTATATTTGATTGGGTAGCAGATGAAGACTGACAAACCAAGAATATTATGCAGTATTTTATTTGGTAAGTTTAATGGAAAAGAAATAGAACACTTAGGCAGTGATGGCAAACCTTTTAGAACTTTTCAGTGGTATGAACAACCTCACCATCACTGACTTAGGACAATTAGAAGTGATGTGTGTGGGCTGAGCTGGTTTGTGATTGTAAATGATAGGTTCAGAGTAGTTTTCACTGAGAAGCTAACTTTGGAAGTGAAAGTGTGAGCTATAGACCTATCTGGCATAAAAGTGCTCTGGAAAGAGAGAGCAGCTAGTACAAGGGTCCTTGAGAGAGAGAGAGAGAGTGTGTGTGTGTGTGTGTGTGTGTGTGTGGCTATCTTCGGTGGCTATTAAATTTTGCATTGTCTGCTGCCTCCTTTTCCTCCCTTCTATGTTACTTTAGTTACATTTTTTGGTGAATTTTTTCTGTAGTCATTTTTACTCAAGGCTTCTGAATGTAAATAATTTTTTTGTATCTGGTTAATACAGATCTTAAAATTAAGGGGTTAGAAGTAATCATTACTTGTCTTTGGATAGCATTGTTAATATCGATTAGACTATAGTTATGAGGAACAATTTTTAACAAAATATGATTAAAGTGTCAACTAAAACATTTCTCTATACATATAACTTGTACTCTTTAGTAGAAATTTTAACTATATGAGGCCAATAATGTACTTGTCCTTTGAAGTATTGAAGAACTGTATTAACATTTTTTAAAAAAGCAGTTGAATAGAAATGTTTAATAGTCACTTATGGGTTTACTTAATATTTCATAAGTGTGATAGTACCTGTCACAATAATTTCAGAATAATAAAAGGAGATGCAGACAGTCCGAAATCTGCTTTGAGTAATTATTTCTTTTTGATATGTTAGAATTAAAGTGTAGGCAAAGCTGTTAGAACTTGTCTCTCTATAAATCACTTTTTTGTTCCAGTATAGGTATGGCAGCATTTTATTGTCTGTTTTTGTGTTCTAGCAAGAAAAAAAATTCTATGGGAAAAGAGTTTAGACCATTAAGAGTAAGCTGCATGTATAAGAATTTAAGACTCCAAAAGAAGTTAATATCCTCTGTAAGGGGAAGTATTAACAAAGGAATCAAGGAGAGCTGTAATTTATGGTTACATTAGGGAAAAAAACCCTTTAAAAAAATATAAGTAAGGGTTCATGACTTTAAATAGTTCTGTTGTAACATGTTTTTCATATTTGTAAAGTAAAATGGCATTCATCTGTAACCATTATCTTTTAGTTTAGTTTTGGTTTTTTTCTGTTTTGTTTTGTTTTTTGGTACCAGGGTTTCAACTCGGGTCCTTGTGCTTGCAAGGCAAGCAGCAGAACCACTGAGCTAAATCCCCAGCCCTCATTTATAACCATTAATGACAAAGCTTGGAGAAAGGAATATGTTAATTCCAAGTTACAAATAAATAGAACTAAATATATTAAGGAGTCTACTAATTTGACTCTCATTCCAAGAATTTGACTCTCATTCCAAGAATTTAACTCCAGTTACTTTACATTGAAAGTATATTTGGTTAGAACGTTCCTGTGGTATTTTACCATTTGTGTTTATATTTATGATTTGATAAGTAAAAAAGCACATATAGTTTGATTATATTTATTATACAGAAACACTGAACAGTGGGATAATGTGTATTAAAAATAGGCACTGTTGGGGCAATAAATAGGCCTTAGAGTGGTGGAGCCACATTACTTTTGGGCTCTCCTTATAAGTAATTCCAAACGTTTATCAACTTGGATATATTTAAGGAATCCATTACCCATGACCATGCTGTGAATGGGATGAGATCAGCATTTTGCTCCTCTCTTTGACATAAATTGTTTCTCAGAGCAAATAGGTGAAGATATTCTTTTCCTTTTTTGGTACCGGGGATCGACCTCGGGTCCTTGCACTTGCATAGTAGGCAACGAAACCACTGAGCTAAATCCTCGGCTGTGCAGAGTGGTTTCTAAGGCTACACTGTTAGACTTGTCCAGGGCTAAGTTTTAACTTGAAACTGAGTCTATTGGTTGCTCAGTTGGAGTGCAGCACAGACTAGACTGCAAATTAATTCATATGCTAAGCAAAATATGTTCAGGGGAATAATAAATTGTTCAAGGGTATTATACATTTCATCACTAAATGAGAATGTTGATTAACAGTTTTATTTGGACAGTTTAGTTGTAGCTCTAGCCCAGGAGTTGATAGTTGAAGCATATGTTTACTTAAACTTTAACCTTGCTAATTTCATTAGAAATTAACTTAATCTCTGGGGCTGGGGATTTAGCTCAGTGGTTCCACTGCCTGCCTCACAAGCACAAGATCCAGTTCAATCTTCGGTACCAAAAAGAAATTAACTTAATCTCACAGTACAAGTAAACCTGGAGGATATAATGTGATCATCCAAGTCTGTAAGAATGGAGGAATGAATTCTTCATAGTCTAAATTCATCAAGACTTTCCCCTCCCATTTTCATGCAGTATTTACAAAAAGTTAACGTAATATTCCCAAATGTCAATCATTTTGAAAGAATGATTGCTATGTGTATTACACCAGTTTGGAAGACAGTTATCTATTCTCTTTTTTAAACAATTTTTCTATTAGTATTAAATGCAGTGAACTGCTTCCTTCGCTCTCCAGGCTAACATGTTAATGCATTGATTATCATTTATTGACAGCTTTCTCTCAGCCAGGTGCTGGCTTGTGTGCTTTGCACACATTGCCTCATTCAGTCATTCCAGCAGCCCTGCAGGAGGCTATTTTTTTGCATATTAAATGGGCAGCCTGATTCAGAGATTTTAAATAATGCTCAGGGTCACATAGCTGTTACTGTGGTTCACACAAACAGATGTCACGTTGACTTGAAAAATTAAAAGCTCTTTCCTCAGGGTTGAGCTGCCTTTCCCAGGAAGTGATGAATGTGTACTGTAAATCGGCACTGAATGGGGAGGAAGGGGAGGGTGATAACACCTGGACAACATACATACCACCGCCTTTGTAGGAGATCTTTCCTTTCACTAACACCTTTCATTAACACAGTGAAATGCAAATATATTTCATGTATGTGTACAGATGTGTGCATACATATATATGTGTGTACTTATATATTTACATACATACCTACACAGGATGACTTAAGGACATCAAGTGATTTCTTTTTAGTCAAGTGGCTCTTCAATGTATTGTCAGTGACCTTAGAAGCAAGGTTTATATAAAAACACACCAAGCTTTGTGTTCATAATTCTGTTCAGTGGTTAAAAGGAAGGTTGTGTCCTTTGAAATACCTAAAATTATAATATGATTGTAATACTTGGGTTCCCTAACCAACATTACTAGAAAACAATGATTAACATAATAATATGTTAACATTTTAGGGAAGGTGCTGAGAGTTGGTGAAGACTTTAACAAGTGGTGAATTCTTACCCTCAGTATGAGTGTAGTTGAAATTCTCAAGTTATCTTTCCATTATATGTGTTCAGAAATGGCTCAGTAGGGCTGGGGATTTAGCTCAGTGGTTCTGCCGCTTGCCTCGGAAGCACAAGGTCCTGAGTTTGATCCCCGGTACTGTTAAAAAAAAAAAAAAAAAAAGAAAGAAAAAGAAATGCCTCAGTAAAGTTTTGGAAATTTGGTGGCAGTGACAATAGTATTTGAAAGAGCCTTTACCAAGAGGAAAATAAAAAAAATTCGGGTTTAAAACTAAAACTTTTTGAAGGAAAACACTATTTCTCTGAATACATATTTAGAAGTGAGAGATGGTCTTTTCAATAAGAAGGAATAATAATGAAAGTATTGCTGGTGCTCTGTTTTACAATGAGGAAAGAGATATAAAGAGAAATTAAGTAATTTGCCCAAAGTCAACACAGTTGCTAGGTGACACAAGAACAATTTTGCTTTGTCAGTGTGACAATAAGATTTAAAATATAAATTTCAAGCTACTTTTGGAACTTGTTTACTTTGATTAATTTATGTTTAGTGAGAGGTCCCTGAGAGCAGAGTAGGAACAGGGTGTGGAGTTTAAGAAGGTGGCTTAAAAATGAACAGTTTTTAGTATTTGGCTATCTGACTTTGAAATAAAAATATGTAATATGGAATTGATATAAACTGAATTAGAGCAAAAGCCAATCCATTCTTTCCTTGTCATGCTTTGTTTTGGACTCCAGCACATGACAAAATGCCACTCTGTGAAACTAATACTTTATCAATTAGACTAAAAAACTTTTAGGGCCGGGGATTTAGCTCAGTGGTTCCACTGCCTGCCTTGCAATCGAAAGGTCTTGAGTTTGATCCCCAGCACCAACCCCCCCCCCCAAAAACCAAAAAACTTTTGAATAGTGTATGTAGATTTGTATTGATAAATATTCATCAGTTGAATGCTGTGACTGTTCCAATGAAAAGATAGGGAAGTTTATGGATTTTAGATCTTTGGAGATAATTCTTCCTTAGAATACTTTTTCAAGTTACTGTGAAGAAAAAAAAGACTTTGATTTTTTTTCAGAGGGTTTTTAATTAATTTATTGACAGTACTCGGGACCAGTGGGATCTTAAGAATAAAAATGAAGTACAGCTTTTCAGCGTGTATTCTTAGTAATTATCTTGTTCATCTTTATGACTTATGGTTAGAAACATATTTAATATTTTATGGTATGTTTACTTTTCCTTTTGTTTACATGTCGGCCTAAATTTTTTTTCTGGACTTGTTTCTTAAACTCATCTTTAAAAAATTAGAAGGCATATGTAAGAGAAACATAGTTCAGAATTAAACTCTGTAGAGTTCTATGAGTATATAAATAACCCAATTCCCATTCATATACTAAGTTTTATAACATAAACCTTTTCATTTGTGGTTCTTGAAGTCATCTTGATTATCTGTTCTCAACTTGAACATAGGATATCAACTTAGGAAGAAACCATGTCACATATCTTTTATATCATAGTAAATATTATTGAACCTCATATTAAACATAGGTATGCATATTTATACTAGTCATTTAAAATTTTAAAACTTCAAGTATTGTCTTTCACAATATGTATTTAATATTTTAAGTTGGAGATCAATTTTCAGATTTTAAACAATGGCAATATATAACTGCAACATCTTGAATGTATTTTTTTCCTTTAGCATTTATTACTTTGATTAGGAAATGAATAATCAACACTAAAATTAGTATTCCAACTTAATGTATTTTCTATAATTTATTCTTATAATTTAGTTATATAATGTGCTTATGACACGCATTAGTTAAGAGAAAAATACGGTAGGAGTAGTTGGGTTTTTTTTAAGAATTCTCGTGAGGATTATCTGCTTTTTTTTCAAATTTCTATTCTGAATTGGCTTTTCTTAGTCATTCAGCAACAAGCTACTTTGACCCTATGTCATCCATATGTGTGTGTGTGTGTGTGTGTTTACATATATAAGATTTTATACATATATATGATTACGTATAATCATATTATGTGTGTGCAGTCATTCTGCAGTAGTACATTCTGAGAAAGGTATTGCTAGATGATTTTCATTGTGACCATTATAGTGTATATTTATTTATACAAACGAAGTTATGATGCCACTAAATGGTATCATTTTATGGAACCAGTTATATATTCAATCTGTTGTTGACTGAAACATCATTATATGGCACATGACTATGTATAGACACGTATGTATGTGTAAGTATGCCTAGAAGTACAAATTTTTCTATAAAGTGAGTTACTATAAGTTTTGAAATTTTTGTAAATAACAAGAAACATTCTACATTAGTGTTGGCAAGCCAAGCATTGAGCATGTTACTTGCATTGAGGAGTCAAAATTACTTGTGAGCTGGTTTTGTATGTATCATACTACTTGTCATGATTAGTTTGAGTATCCACCTTCTGAAATCTTGTGATTTGATCAAAAGATTGTATTTAAATCATAGAAAACTATTGGACTTTAGAGTTTGGGCCTTGGTGGGGTATTGATTTTGAAATTATCTTTGGTTACTTATTTTCATTTCTGTGATCTCATCCACTGAAATTGTAACCCAATCTTGTAAATGTTTTCTGTAGGAAGTTTTGGGAGCGGTTTATCACTTTTTGTCATGAAAATAACAGCCTACATGGGATCACATTTGACCAGATCAAGGCTCAGTTAGAGGCTTTAGAACTAAAGAAGACATATGTGTTGAATCCACTGGCTCCTGAATTTATCCCCCGGGCTCTAAGACTGCAGCATTCAGGAAATAGCAACAAACAGCAGCAATCACCACCCAAGGTAAAGCCTCCACTGTGAAGAAGTTAAAGGGTGAGAACAGTGTAGTAGAGGTATAATTGTGCCCTGAGTCACTTTAAGTATTGAAATTGAAGATTACATTTGGTGGCCAGCAGTTTCTGCAAGGAACTTGTCTATATTGGGACATATAAGTGAAAATACAGTGTGACATTTAGCCATGCTTAATGTCATAATCATCCTCAAAAAGTTTTAAGTACTTAAAAACTTCTGATAACTTTTGTACAATGTAACTTTCCAGTCTTCTCTACTGACAGACTGTTGTGTCTGTCAGCTAAGATGTGAGGAAACATGCAGTTTAAAAGATTGTTACACAGGGCCAGGGATTTAGCTCAGTGGTTTCGCCGTCTGCTGTGCAAGTGCAAGGACCAGAGTTTGATCCCTGGTACCAAAAAAAAGAAAAGATTGTCACACATTTCAAAAGCATGTCCTCACAACATGTTATTTATAAGGGTTATGTCATAGTCACAATACTTGTATAAAGAAAATAATTCTTGACTTTTTTTTTTTTGGTATCTGGGATTGAACTCAGGACTTTGCGCTTGCAAAGCAGGTGAGGTGCCACTGAGCTCAATCCAGGGCCTAATGACTGACTAATTTTGAGTGTTATTTGACACAGTGAGAAAATTTGACCAATTTCTTGAAGATGGGTTGGTTTTTGCCTCATTTTTATTACATAGAGGAGTCCAGTCAGGGTAAGGAGGTGGGTGAGTCAAGGCTGTTTCCACTTTTGAGCCATAGCTATTTTGGGCAGATAGCTTATTTGCTAGAGTGCTGGAAATATTTCTTGAACTTAGAATCCTGAAAAGAAGGCTCTGAGAATGGCATGTATTGTATTGGCTTGTGTTTTTGTACATTTATAGTCCTCGGCATGGTATTAAACTTATTAACATTGCTGGGTGTGGTGGTGCCTGCCTGTAATCCCAGCACTCAGGAGGCTGAGGCAGGAGGATTGACAGTAGTTTGAGGCCAGCCTGGACTACATAGTGAGTTTAAGGCCAGCCTGAGCTACATAGCAAGACCTTGTTTCAACACCCCACCCCCCCAAACTTAATTAACATGAATTAAAAAGAGCATGTAAATGTAGAGCTTTAATACACGTAATATGTAAGCAATAATGAACGTTCTTTTTCTTTTTTGAGGCAGGGTCTTGCTGTATAGTTCAGGCTATCCTTGAGCTTACTATGTAGCCCAGGCTTGCGTCAAACTCTCGGCAATCCTCTTGCCTCAGCCTCCGAAGTGCTGAGATTATAGATGTGTGCCCCCACGCCTGGCTATGATGTGTTTTGAAAGTCTTTTAGCCAGATATTAGCCTGAGAACTACTTCCTGAGCTAATACAGTATTATATATTCTTAGGTTAATAAAACTATACTGAATGTGCAGTAATGCTTTGTGATTTGGCATTATTAGAGGATTAAAATTCTGCATAAATGAACTTCTATGTGCCAGATGTTATCACAGGTGCTGTAGAGGCATAGATAAGCAAATTAGCCCCTCAGTCCTTTTGTGGTAGTGGTTGGAGGAGATAGAGGAATGATGGTCAGAAATAGATTTAGGGAATTTTATTTCTATCACAGAAGTTATGTTTATGAATTGATTGGGTGGCTAGAGATAGTGAGACATTGTGGGGGAAATGTATACAGAGTCCACCAAAAAATGTGTACATCAGGAAAAGAAAAACTTGTATAAATATTTTAATACTAAATTTATCATGAGATTAATACAAGTTACTTTTGGCTTCTACAATTACAAGAGGTGCTCAAAGTGGTGGCCATTAGCTTCCAGATGTTTATTCATATGGCAAACTGCTGAAGTGTGTATACATTTTTTTTTTTTGCCAACTCTGTATATAAAACCTCCAAGAATATAAGCTCATGTATGACAGAGATTTCCACCTGTATTATTTTCTGCTATGGCCTCTATCCTTAGAGCAGTACCTGGTTTGTCATAATTTCTAAGCATGAGTTTAAGAAAGAGTTTTGTGTTAGCTTTTGTTACTATAACAGATGTTTGAGATAATCAACTTATGAAGAGAAAAAGTTTATTTTGGCCTTCAGTGTTAGAGATTTCAGGCTGTGATCAGTTGACCTGGTTGCTCTGGGCCTGCAGCTGGTCATCATGGTAGGAATATGTGGCAAATCAAAACTGCATACCTCCTGGCTGGGGAGTAAAAGAGAAATAAAGAGGAAGAGGCTGGGTCCCCAGTCTCCTCCAAAGGGCATGTCCTCAATGACCTGAAGACCTCTCACCAGGCCTTTTTATTATTGTTGTTGTTATCATTATCTGTTGGAGATCACCCTGTGTTTCAGGCTAGACAAGCACTTTACCACTAAGCTACACCGCCAGTCCCAAACCCTACTTCTCAAAGGGTCTGTGTTATGGCTTGTATCTAGATGTTCCCCCAGAACCTCAAGTGCTCATGGATGGGGGTTTTTGGAGGTGGCTAGATCTAGGGTGTGTGATGCTGGGATCAAGAATGTGATGCTGGGATTGATTCAAGGTGTGATGCTAGGATTAAAGCTGTCGCACCTTGGGTGTGAGTGCTACCCACTCTAAGGGTGGATATCTTGGATAGGATACAAGGGAGAGAAAGAGGGTCATTGCTTGTCACTTGTTGCTTGCTACCTTGCTGTCTTCTCTTCTGCATTGCCCCTCTTCCATGCCACCCTCCCTTGAAGCCAGCCAATTATGAACTGAAACCTCTCCAAACTGTGGGCCAAATAAACCTTTCCTCCTTTCACTTTGGGTGTCAGGTATTTTGTCTCAGCAATGAAAAAGTAACCTAAGTCTGTCATCTCCCAGGGATGTCAAGCTGGGAACTAAGCCTTTAACATGTGGGGGTTTGGATTCCAGATTCAAACTGCAGCAAGCTTTTATAAAAGATGAGAGATATGAAAAAACGGGAGCCGGGCGTGGTGGTGCACGCCTGTGATCCCAGCACTTGGGAGGCAGAGGCAGGAGGATCGCTGTGAGTTAAAGGCCAGCCTGGGCTACATAGTGAGTTCATTGCCAGCCTAAACTACAAAGCGAGACCCTGTTTCAAAAAAAAGAAAGAGAGAAAGAACAGGGGACATGTCTACAGGGGGCAGCAAGTGGCTTAGGGTTTATGAGAATAGAACCGAGGCAGAAACTTTTTTTAACCTGATTTTTTAAAATTTAAAATAAAATCATGTGTTATAAAATAATTATACACCTTTGCACATTCTTCAATACTGTAGAGTAACTGCAATAAAGTACTTAACTGAGCAGTATAAGCATCAATTAATGTACTATAGATGAAGGTAGATTCAAGGCATTGTGCCAAGTGTGTATTGACGTTAAGGAAGACTGCAGTTTTATCTTGTTTTAACAGTGAAGAATACATATTAAGTTGACTTGGTTCTCTCAAATCATAAACTTCTGAAGACAAAAGATCTTATCCTGTATGCTTTTGATGACTCCTAGTGCCTAGCCCCACTCACTGCACATAGTGGGTACTCAGTAAGTACCTGATAAGTGAAGAAAGGTTATAGCATGCCCAGTAGAATGTAGTATGGCTCCTTTCTTTCACAGTGAAAGTTGTATAAAGGTGGAAGCAAACCCTCTCCCCAAATTTATCCTAAACTTAAAAAAAAAATTATCTTTACCATAGATGTTCTCTGTTATTTCCTATAGCATCAGTTCACCACTATTTATATACCTGGTTGTTTAAAATTATTTATATATGTTACATAAATAATAATTTTGCATAAATAAGGTATAGGGAGCCATAGGTTATCTTTATGACCATATCTCCCTCCTCCCTCCAGAATTTTACTTCTATAAAATTGTTTTTCTGAGGTTTGGATTTATTATTTATTCTGGAGTCTTAAAATTTAACCTTATATTGTGAAAAATTTTTAAAGTAGAGAGAATAGTGTAATGAATCAATCCTCTATTACACATTGTCAACTTAATCTTTTTTTCATGTATGTCCTGCTTCTCCCATCCCATCTCCACCAAATATACACACCGGATAATTTTGAAACAGATCCCAGTTATTTTATTTCATGTGCTAGAGTCTTGATGAAAGAGGATTTATTTCATGAGTAGAAAAGGTTGATGTTTCTGCAAATGTGATACTGACCCATTTCATTTTTTTCAAATTTCCTTAATTTTAACACTTCTGCCTATAAGAAATATTAAAATTAGTATCTTTAATGTTAGAATAGAATTTAAAATTCCAATAAGATTTAATGTAAATAAAATCATCAAAAGATTGTATAATGGTTAAAATACCCTTAAGACTACCTTTCTTTGGGTTCAGTTTGACAACAAGATGCACCCCTGTTTGTCCAGCAGTCAAAAAACTTTATTGTCTTCACTAAGACTTCAGTTCTAAGATTTAGCTGAGGTACAAAATATTAAGGGATCGGGGAGCAGGTGGTCCTTGCTAGCCCTTCATTGCTTTACCTTCTGCAAGCATCAATTACAGCAAAGGATGTGTTTCATAGGAGCCTGAAGAATTCACATTCTACCTGTCCTTGTCTGGCTTCCTTCTAGGGCACTTGCTGGGAATAGTTTTCAGAAGCCTTACTAAAACGAACCAGTTTCATTTGCACACATTGTAAACACTTCAGGAGATAGATAATATTCAGAAACAGATCCAGATCCTTTAAAGACTGTATCATCATTTTATAAGGTTTAATTGTTTTTTATATCTAGCTGCTAATGTTATGACTTACTGTCTAGTCATAAGAAAATGTCAATCTTGTTTATCTGAGTGTTGGTGACCAGCCAACTTGAACATATGGTGGGCCCTCAGAAAACATTTGATGAATGAATAAATGGAAAAGAACAAGTGCTGAAGAAGTAAATATTTAAGTGAATAAATGGTAGATAACAGTCAAGTGTGGTAATGCATCCCATAATCACAGAGCTCCGAGAGGCTGAAGCAGGAGGATAGGGAGTTTGAGCCCATCCTGGACAACTTAGCAACTTAGATTCAAATTCAAAGTAAATAAAAATAAAATAAAAAGGGTCAGGAATGTAACACACGATGAAGGTCCTGGGTTCAATCTCCAGTAACTAAAAAAAAAAAGAGTAGGTAATATAATTACATTTGTTTATAAACAGTAGAAGATTTGAGCTATATTTGCTTCTAAACATGGTGGTATTAGCATTCTACCAAAGGTAAGAATACTTTCTGAGATTTATTATCAGAATGAAATTAGCTTGAAATAATTATTATGGAATGACTTTTTTTTTGGTACTGGGGATTGAACCCAGAACCTTGTGCTTGTAAGGCGCAGTCCCACTGAACTAAATCCTTGGCCCTGGAATGACTTTTGGGCATAGTAGCTAACTCTGGCTTACTGCTGTATTCTTATTTTATTTATAAGCTACCAAACATTGTATTCCGTGTAGACCAAGTAAATTTCTTTCCTACAGTTACCACTGAGTCAAAATATGCTAGATAATTGTGTAATGTATTGAACTATGTAGTGCTGAATTGTGCTTGTAGACATGCCACTGCCTTTTTATGGGATAGACCTCAATTTGTCTTTACATTTAGTATACTATACAGTGCCCAGAATGCTGGTGTATATTGTCTAACGTGCCTCCGCCTTCATAGTCTAGGGTAGTGGTGGCAAACTTATGGCAAGCATGCTGCAGCAGGCTGTTTGTATCAGTGAAAGCTTTAAAATGTTCGGCATTGCTCCTACACCAGACTTTAAAGCTTTCAGTGGTACAAACAGCCTGCTGCAGCATGTGTGCCATGGGTTCACCACCACTGCCCTAGACTATGGTTAACTGTATTAGTGGTGCTATAACAAATTATCACAAACATAGCAACTTAAAACAACACAAATTTATCTCAAGGTTCTGTAAGTCAGATGTCAGGTTTCTCTTGCTTGGTTTCTTTCCTGCAGCTCCCGCAAGATTGATCAAAGTGCTGACTGACTTGTCTCTTACCTAGAGGCTCTGGAAAGAATCTGCTTTCAAGTTGTTGGTTGATGCCAGAATTCAGTTCCTTGTGATTGTAGGACTAATGTCCCTGCTTCTGGATGTGATACTTAGCTTGTAGAAGCCTCTCACCAGTTCTCAGAGTTGTCTCCAACATCTCAGAGCTAGCAGTGTGCATTGAATCCCTTTGTTCAGTATCTCTCTAACTCCTCTCTATCACATCTCCTTACCTCCTCCTCTGCTGCATCTCTGACTCCAGCCAGTGAAAATTCCCTGCATTTAAGGCACAGGTGACTAGGTTGAGTCCACCCAGATAATCTAGGATAATCTAGAATAATATGAGATCACAGCTTCAACTAGATCTGCAGAATTCCTTTTGCCATGTAGTATAACATATCCACAGAACCCAGGGATGAGAGTGTGGAGATCTTTGGAGGCACCATTCTGCCTACCACATGTGACTTAAGTTGCTGCTCTTTCTCTTTGCAGTTGTCCCTGGCTGATAGGTCATTAGCAAGCTACAGTGATAGGTTTGATGGCTAAGAAATCTAAGTGGTTTATTACCCTCCTGGAACTATCTTATCTGTGGTGTCCCTGGCTTCCCTTTCATCTGTCAGTGTATGTGATACTGATTGCTCTTGTTGTCACTTCTAATTGCTTATGGTTCTGATCTTACCTCTACCTCTGCCTTCTCAGTGTTTGTCATTTGCTCCTTTTCACTTTTCTCCTTATCACTTCTATATTCCTCAGAAGTTTCATTTTTTATAGTTGGTGTCAGTCACTGTAAACATTCTTTTTCTTCTGATTAATGGATCAGCTATGATTATCTGTTGGCCCTTTTTTCGCACATTTTAAGAGTTAGGTCTAGATATCCCATCCATGACTAACCAGCTGACCATACAACCTCCCATGTTTATTGCTGATCTGAATATTTAATATCCCTGACAGATAAGTTGATAAATGGAGCATCACTGTATTTTTGCTTTGGTCAAGAATGAATTTTCTTCCTCCTATAGACATTATCCCCTCTTTAGTTTTCAGATGTTCAATACAAACAAACTTTGTTTATACCTAGAGGCAAGTTGCATAATGTGTCACTTTGCCACAGTTGACTTGATGTGTGTTAGTTACATTTAGCCAGTGGGAATAGCAAGTTAGTTTTTTTGTCTTAATGCATAATTTCAGAGACATTGCCAAAAATTATTTCCACTCAAATATCATTTTTAATGGTAAACTAATATATCATTATATGAATCTGCCATTACTTATTTAATAAGCCCTCCATTGATGGACATTTAGATTGTTAACATTTATCACACATATAAATGATGGCTTGAAGAACATCAGTGCCCAAATCAATGATTATTTCATTTGGATAAATTCCTGGAAATGGGCCCTGGGATTTAGCTCAGTGGTTTCTCCGCCTGCTGTGCAATCAATCGCAAGGACCTGAGTTCAATCCCTGGTACCAAAAAAAAAAATTCCTGGAAATATAATTACAGGATTAAAGTAATGTACATTATTAATACTTCTGATATATATGCCAAATTGCTGTCTAGTAATTAGCTAGATTCTCTCTCGAGTAATTTATTTATTTATTATTATTATTATTTTTGGGTACCGGGGATCCAACTCGGGACCTTGTGCTTGCAAGGCAGTCAACATAACCACTGAGCTAAATCCCCAGCCCTCTCTCAAGTAATTTATGACAGTGCCTATTTCTTGTTCCTTTAGAAAATCTTATACTTTAAGATACTTTTTTTTGTTGTTTTTTTTGAAACAGAGACTTGCTGTGTATTTCAGGCTGGCCTTGAACTCACCATGTAGCCCAGGCTGCCCTCAAACTCAGGATGATCCTCCTGCCTTAGTCTCCTGAGTACTGGGATTACAGGCATGCACCACCACACCTGGGCTAAAATACTATGAATCACACTCAAAATATTATTAATCTCAAACCATGTTTATAATTCCTATTGCTGTTTTAAAGGTTCTCATCTTCAAGAATAGGAGACTGAAATTTTTCCCTTGAATAACAACTTTTATGTTTTGTCATTTAATTCTTAGGAAACTTATAGAGAAGCTCAAAGGAATAGAATTTAAATTTCAAGTGTGTTGATTTCTTATTTCTTTTTATTAAAACAATTCATTAATGGGGCCAGGGATTTAGCTCAGTGGTGCTGCGACTGCCTCACAAGCACAAGGTCTTGTGTTTGATCCCCAGTACCGGAAAACAAAAAACAAAACAATTTATTAAAAAAGGAATTTGAGATACCCTTAATTTAAAACAGGAATTCTGGAGGCCCAGCAACATTATTTGAGATGGCCATGTTCTCAGCTTTAAAAAGAAAGCTGGCTCAAAGATGCCCAAAAGTCATGGATTATCTACTCAAGGTTTTTAAATCTTAGTTGGTATTTAATTGACATACAGTTAAGAAAAGAGTTTTTGTTTTCTGTTAAACATATTTAAATTATTATGCTTTTGGTTTTTTTCTTTAAAGGGGAAAAGCCTCCATCATACCCCAAATGATCACTTCCAGAATGATGGAATTGGTAAGTGGAAAAATAAGCCTTATGAAAACTTACCTTTATGATAAAGAGATTTACCCCAAATTTCACAATGAGAAATAGATGTCTGTCTCTCTCAGCCTCTTTCTCTCTGTCTCTCCTTTCTCTTATGTGCACACATAAACACAGTTTATGGAACCTCAGTTAATTATTCTTTTAAAATGTCAGTAAGTTGATAGGTTATTCCTGAAAAGGGGACAGTTTGTAGGTACCAGCATATGGTAAGTGCAGAAGTTCCGAGGAAAAACATTTAAGCCTTTTATGCAACATAAATATTAAGAAAATATTTCTGTCCTACAAATGTAGGGTCATACTGATTTCAAGGTCAAGTTTATTTAAATGATTTTAAATGTTACAGAATTATGCTTTTAAAGTAATAATTGCTTAACATTCATTTTATATGTGGCTGTGTTACAACTGCAAGTCAAAACTTTATTCTGAAGAATCATGTTTCCTTGGTCTGAGGGAACTATTTACTGAAAGCCTATGTGCACACATGGTTTTCCCTCTTTATGATCATATCTCTGGCCCCTCAGAAGCTATAATTATACTAGTTTATAAAAGGAGTACTTTCTAAGTCAGCTCAAGTTAATTTTGAGGACATTATAAAGTGGTTACTTTTTAAATATGCTTTATTCTTCCACATTGATAATTCTTTTACTCTATTATGTGACAAACCCAAAAAATATATTTTGTTGTTGGATATATTTTTGTGTAGGTGAATTGAACAGTGATTGAGTGTGTTCTTTTTCTGTCTGTTTTTCAGTTCAGCCCAATCCTTCTGTACTTATTGGCAATCCTATTAGAGCATATACTCCTCCACCCCCTCTTGGACCTCACCCAAATTTGGGAAAATCTCCAAGCCCTGTTCAGAGAATTGATCCTCACACTGGGACAAGTATTCTCTATGTACCTGCTGTCTATGGAGGGAATGTAGTTATGTCGGTGCCTTTACCTGTAAGTGGATGTTTGAAATACTTCCTATTGAAATACTTTCTGTGAAGTAAGTAGGCTTCACTAAATTAGTCACAATCCCTGATGGTCGGCTACAAACCTTTTGCAGAGGCAGAAGGGCCATGCTTGCTAGGCAAGTGCTCTATCACTGAGCTACACTCCCAACCCCCAGTCTCCTTTTTTTTCTTCAACTTTTCAATGTCCATAAGCTTCTTTTAAAGTAAATATTATCTTTAAAAGTTAAATTTTGAAATGACCAAAGAAATGTATGTTGTTGCTTGCAATTTGCTTCTTGATTATTGGTGACTATGAAGAAATCTGTAAATTGGACGCTTGATTTAGAAGTCTTAGTATTCTTTTAAAATGTTTGTTTTCTGAGAAAAATTGGGTTAAAAAATTAACAGCTAGTAAATTGGTTTCTTGTTTTGTAAAGTGATGTTTTTATTTTGCCTTTTGTTTTTTATTTTATATAAGTCAAGACCTTTTCCTAAGAGATGGTTGGAGGAGGCAGAAAGGCTTGGATTAGTCTAGTTCTCTTGGATCTGAATTTGTCTGGGAAATTTCATGCCTTATGAAACCTTACTAAGATACTTAAATACATTACTGAATCCTTTCTCAGACCATATTTTTAGAGGACTTGGATCTTGTATAAAACCCATTTGTATTTCCTTTAAAGTTTTTAAATATTGTGCAAATTTTTACAATTTTCAGATATGTGAATATTTCTAAAAGGAGGAGTTTTAGCCTAGGAAATAATTTCTTTCATTTAAGTAAAGTACTGTAATTTCAGACAGAGCTGATCATGGTCAGAGATCTTTGGCAACCCTGCCTATACCCTAAAAGAGGAAAAAAATGTTTACTTGCAAATATTTTTTAGCCATGTTCACCTGATAGTTCACAATCATAGCCAAGGAAAGTGATTATCAGTAAAAAATATGTAATTCATGCCCACTCCCCATAGAATCTAGACTTTTACCTGCATTATTTCTTCCTAGACAGCCTGGCAACATTATACATCATTTGCTTTAAATAGTAAGTCTCTTAGGATTTGAGTTTCACTTTACTAGTTCAAAAAGACTTTTGTTATATAAAATTTCTAAGAGTCTGCATCAGACGCTTATACTAAAATAATAGGGGTGGTTGTTTATAGATGTCATTGCGTTTATGCCTTTTATGTTAATATGCAGAGATTATATATCTAGACACACTGGAGCAAGTTTTCTATTTCTATATTTTAAATTAGAGTTATCAAAAGTAATGACCTGTTTGAATTTTACCTACAATAATTGATCATTAAATGATTTGGTTATTCTTTTTCTTTTTTTTTTGGTGTTAGAGATCGAACTCAGGACCTTGCGCTTGAGGGGATTTACCTGGCCCAATTTGGTTATTCTTATAAAGTTGGAACATACATTTTTTTAACTAAGACTTCTTAGACTAAATTCTTTCTTAGTTTTACCCTGTTCTCTTATTCAGTCTATTAAACTACCTAACTATGGAGTTATGACCTAAATAGATAACTTTCATGGTAATGTGTGACTTATATACATTCTTTTTGTGAGGAAGTGATTCAAAAATACAACATGACATATTACCTTAAGGAATAATTATCAACTTTAAGTCCTCAATTTCTACCTAATCTGAAAAATGAACCATTTTCCCGTACATGCTAATGATTCAGGGAGCCACTTTTGGCCAGTTTAAGACATTACGATGATTCTACCAATGGTTACTACTAAGTAATATCAATCATGTAGTTACTCATTTTGATAAAATTAATCATCTGTGTGTGTTTGCTTTTTTCTAATTAACAGCACTGTAACAGTTTGCATTTTAAAATATAGTTAACACAGTCATTTTATTTCTTATAATAACCTAGGTACCATGGACAGGATACCAGGGTAGGTTTGCAGTTGATCCTCGAATTATTACACATCAGGCAGCAATGGCCTACAATATGAACCTCTTACAGACACATGGACGGGGGTCTCCTATACCTTATGGGCTTGGACATCACCCACCTGTCAGCATAGGGCAGCCACAGAATCAGCATCCTGAGAAGGATCAACATGAGCAAAATCGAAATGGTAGGTTGCTATACTTTACTTCTATTCCCAAATTGGTGACATGCAGAGTTCTGTCTGCAGTATGATTGTTAAATGTGGATTCTAGACCTGTTGAACCTGATATAAAAAACTAAGGTTACTCTCTCCAGGTGACACAAATAAGTATGCAGGTAAAAGCTTTGCATGTTATTTTAGAGGGTTCTTTAGATTAAGTCTTCCCACTTAATTGATTTCACAAATTTCCTAAGATATATTAAATTTTAATATTTAGAGACTTTTAAGTAGTAGTCATTTAAAGATGAAATAGAACATCCTCTCCTGTTAAACACTTTTGATAACCCACAATATTCTTGTGATATTCTGAGCATTAGTGTTCTTGTGGGATAGTTGATATAAAGTAGTTACTTCTTATGCAAATCTGTTAGAATTACAAATAAGAAAAATTACCAATTGCTTTTTAAAGCTTTTTTTAAGTTTATGAAATAACTTATTGCAGTAAAATTTACCTTTTTAAAATGTACAGTTTGATGAGTTTTAACAAAGGAAAAAATAGAAATGACTTTTGTAAATAAAGAGCGGAAAGGGGTTGAAGGGACGAGAATGGGAAAAAAAAGAAGCAGCAAGATATATCATGTACATGGCCGGGGATTTAGCTCAGTGGTTCCAGCGCCTGCCTCACAAGCGTGAGGTCCCGAGTTCAATCTCTGGTACCAAAAAAAAAAAAAAAGATGTATCATGTACAGGTACAAATTCCCCATGATGAATATTACCATTATGTATATCCTAAATGTACCAGTAAAATTTTAAAAAAGAATTTGAAATGCATCCAAACTCAAAAACAAAACAAAACAAAACAACAACAAAAAAATAGATTTGTTAACTACTGCCAAAATCAAAATATGGGATACTTGCATCAACTCCAGAAGTGTCCTTGTGTCCCTTTGTAGACAGTCCCAACCTCTAACCTATTCCTAAGTAACCACTAATGTTGACTTTTGTCTTTCCTTTAATATGTCAGGTAAATGTAATCATATAGTATATAGTTTTTAAAATCTGGCCTTGTTTATTTAATACTTTTGATATTCTATCAGGTTGTATTTATCAATTGTTTGTTCCTTTTTACTGCTGATAAGTATTCCATTATGAGGATGCACCACAATGTGTTCAGTTTTATTTCAATTTTTTCTTTAGTTTTACTTGCCTACCCAGGGCTTCTTGTGTAGTAGGCAAGTGCCCTATTTAATTTTTGACATTTATGAATAAAGCTGCCATAAACATACATTTTCATTTTTCTTTAGTAAATACCTACAAGATTGCTAGACATATTGTAAATACATATTTAACTTTATTAAAAAACTGTGGTACTATTTTCCAAAGTGCTGAATTGTTTTTCATTTCTACTAGTAATGTATGAGATTTCCCACTGTCCCACATTCTCACCAGCATTTGATATTCTTTTTAACTTTATCCTTCTAGTGAGTATCTGATAGCATGTTATAGTAGTGTTCATTTGCATATCCTTAGTGACTAATGATATTGACTTATCTTTTCATTGTGCTTATTTCCAGGTATGTTAGTATCTTTCAAAGAACAGAACTTTTTCTTTTATTTTTTAATGAAATCTAGTTTATCCATTTATTCTTCTATGAATTATGTTTTGATGTTGTGACTAAAGATTTTTTGTCTAACCCAGGGTCACAAATGAATTCTTTTATTTTCGCCAAGAAGTCTTAATAGTTTTAGCTTTTACGTTAGGTCCATTTTGAATTAAATTTTGTATATGGCCTAAGAATTGACTTTTGGCGGGGGGGTACTGGGGATCGAACTCGGGTCCTTGTGCTTGCACAGCAGGCAGCGAAACCACTGAGCTAAATCCCTGGCAAGAATTGATTTGTTGTTGTTGTTTTAGTTTTGCGTGTGTATGGTCATTTGTTCCAACATGATTTATTGAAATCTGTCCTTCCCTTATTGAACTGCCTTAATGCTTTTGTTGAAAATCAACTAACTATATACTTGCACTCTGTTTTCTTCTATTGGTGCATATGTTTTAATGTTCATACCAAATATTCTGTCTTGATTACTATGGGTTTATAAAAGTCAGGAAAACAGGTAGTATAAGTCCTTCAATATTATTTTTTTTTAAATTGTCTATTCCAGATATTTTTCAAATTTCATGTACATTTTAGAATCAGCTTGTCAGTTTCCATTTTAAAAAAAGCCATCTTAGCTCTTTATTGGGATTATGTAAGCCTTTATGTCGATGTTTGAGAGAATAGGTATCTTAATAATATTGAATTTTCTAGGCTATGAATAGGAGAGAGAGAGAGAGAGAGAGATATCATTATGGAATGACCTTCTTTGTCCCTGGTAATATTCTTTGGTCTGAGATCTACTTTGCTTAAATTAGTGTAGTCAACTTCAGCCTTTTTTGGACTAGTGGTAGCATGGAATATCTTTTTTGACCTTTTGCTTCCAATCTATTTGTGCCTTTAGATTTAATATTTTTTAGGGGCAGGTATGTACCTCAGTGGTAAGGCATGTGCTTAGCATGCACAGGCCCTAGGTTGAATCCCAGGAAGAAAAGTATGTTTCTGTTAGATAGCATTGGCTCTTGATTCTTTAAAAATTCAGTGTGACAATCTGTTATTATGCCATTTACATTTAATGTGATTGTTGATATAGTTAGGTTTAATTCTATCATCTTGGTGCTTCTTTTTGTTTTTTTTTTTGGCACCGGAGATTGAACTTGAGTTCTTGTTCTTGCACAGCAGGTGGCGAAACCACTGAGCTAAATCCCCAGCCCTTTGGTTCTTTTTAATTTGCCAAGATTTTGTTCCCTTTCTCTTCTTATTTTGCTCTCTTTTGGATTAATACTTTTTAGATTCCATTTTATCTCCTTTGTTGGCTTATGAGTTATAATGTTGTTAGTAGTATTTCAGTCATTGCTTTAGGATTTATAGTATGTATCTTACAGTCTGCTTCCCAATTTGTATTTTACTACTTCATGCACAGAAAAAGAACCTTACAACATTTCATTTTTTTCTCTTGGCTTTTATGCTACTATTATCCTTTTACATATTTTTAAGTGTTAAACAGTCAACTCTCTCTTTAAAATTTTTCAAAATAAGAAAAAATAACCTTACATATTTATCCATGTAGTTATCATTTGAATCGTTTTTGCTGTGTATATATGTCTCCATCTGAGAACGTTTTCATTGTACCTGAAGGGAGATGATGATGATGATTTCCTCCTCCTCCTCCTCCTCTTCCTTTTTTGTACTGGTATATGCTTTATATTTCAAGTCTGCTGATGATGAACTTTTTTCAGCATTTATTTATCTGAAAATAGCCTTATTTCATTCTTACTTTTTAGAGTTTTTCCCAGTATGGAGTTCTTGGGTGGCAGTATTATGCAGTATTTTAACAATATCCTCCTGTTTTCTCTCTTGCCTTATTTTCAGTGAGAAATCTGAGGTTGTTCTGATCTTTGTTTTTATGTTTTCTTTATGTTGTTTTTTTCTTTGTTTCTCTTGCTGCTTTAAATATTTTTTTAATACTAGTTTTAGCTTATGATATGCCTTTGTGGAGTTTTCTTCATGTTTCTTGTGCTTGGGGTTTGTTGAACTTTTTGGATCTTTTGTTTTTTTACCTTTCATGAAATTTAGAAATTTTCAGCCTTTGTGTCTTGAGATACATTGTGTGTGTGTGTGTGACTCTTTCTCCTCTTCTTTGGAGATTCCAATTAACCATATATTAGTATGCTTAATCATTCTCAAAGTTCATGGATATGTTTTTCATTTTTTTCTTCAACTTTTTTTCCCAAGTTTTTCTTTTGTAGTGTCTAATCTGCTGATTCTACCCAGTGTTTTTTCATCTGACATTGTAGCTCCCATTTCTTGAAGTTTAGTGGTAAAGCTGTTCTAGCATAATAATTCATTTTGCAGTTCTGGTGGCATTACTGAAAGAATGTTTTTGCACAAAAACCAAAAAGGATTGTTTCAAGGAATTTAAAAACATTAAACCGTTAATTCTTGTAGATTAAAAGTTTTTCACATGTATGAAATTTTCAAGTCTATTGTAATTGTGCTTTTTTGTTTGTTTTTGTTTCATGGTGCTGGGGATAGAACCCAGGACCTTGCATATGCCAGGCAAGTGCTCTGCCACCAAGCTATACCATAATTTTGCCCTTTTAATACTTAATTTTACTACCTTTAGGCCAGGGATTTAGCTCAGTGGTTTTGCCGCCTGCTGTGCAGGCACAAGGACCCGAGTTTGATCCCCGGTACCAAAAAAAAAAAAATTTTTACTACCTTTATTAATAACCTACTTATATTTAGTTTGCTAGTACTTTTAAACAGTATTAACATAATTTCTTTCAGAATATCTTTATTCGGTTTATTAGCTTTCCTTCACTGTGACAAAATACCTGAGTTAAATAACATAAGGAGAAAAGATTTATTTTGGCTCATTGTTTCAGAGGTTTCAGTCCATGCTTCCTTGGCATGGACCAGTTGTAGTGGTACAGTAACACATTCTGGCCTAAGCATTTGACAAAGGAGGTCTGTTCACCTGAAGGCTGGGGAGCAATACAAAAGAGAGGAAGGAGCCAGGGTCCCAGTATCCCCTTCACGGGCTTACCCCCAGTGACCTAACTTCCCAAGTTCCCATCTTCGGAAAGTTTCTCAACCTCCCAATGGTGTCATGGTCCAGGAACCAGCCTGTTGATTTGATATAGGGCCCTTTGAGGTGCATTTAAAATCCAAAGCATTACATTCAGTTTAGATTCCTTTACTAAAAGTAGATTGAGGCATTGATTGGATTTTTGCTTAATTGCATTTGTAAGTGAACAAACCATGTCTTTATGAATAAGTAAGAATTCCAAGTTTTTTGATACGTGTAGTTTTTAAAAATGAGGCTATAGGGCCGGGGGTTTAGCTCAGTGGTTTCACCGCCTGCTGCGCAAGTACAAGGACCCGAGTTCAATCTCCAGTACCAAAAATAAAATAAAATAAAATAAAATAAAAATGAGGCTATAAATTCTTGGAGATTGGGCAGTTTTTAGGGGGGTTGTTTGGTCTTTTAAGGTTATTCCTCCTTTTTTTTTTTTTTGGTACGGGGGATTGAACTCAGGACCTTGCGCTTGCGAGGCAGGTGCAGTGCCACTGAGCTAAATCCCTGGCCCAGGTTATTCCTTTGCTTTGTCAGTGAGGTTTACTTCCTTTATAAATTTTCTTTCTTCTAGAGAAACTGCAACTCTGAAAATTGAAAAGCAAAACCCAAGGCATAATATAAATATCAGTAATAATGAGTGTAAAATGTTTAAAATATTCTGCTTCTCTGTCTAATATTGGATAGATACCTGAAATGTCACATTCACTAGAAAGGATTTATAAAAATTTTAACATGTTTTCTTAGGTAAAAGTGATACAAATAACCCTGGACCTGAAATTAATAAAATTCGAACACCGGAGAAAAAGCCTACAGAACCAAAACAGGTATGCTATTTACATTTAGTGAGAGTCTTGTTCAAATGGATTTAGTCTGATTTGGCATCTTGGAATCTTGATGTTTTAAAGAAAATTATCTCCTTTTTTATGCATATCTTTTATAGTTATTGTTTCACAGGGATTTGGGGGTTGTTGTACTTTCTTCTGTCACTGTTTCTTTGGCTGTGATATTTCCTTGACCTGAATATTTTTCTCGAGTAATGTTATTCAGTGATAAGACTGAAATTTAGAGACTTTCCATGATAAAGTAGTAAATGAAGACTGAACTACAAATGTGAGTGAAAATGATCTCAGAATGGGAAGTGTTGTCACAGCAAAGGGAAAAGACTTAACTTCCTCCAGTTCCTCACTTTGTTCTCTCCTTGCACCCACTGCATAAATATTTAACTCTTTGTCTTTCTGTTCATCTACTTTCCCTGCTTTTGTTCCTTTTTAAATTTTTTAATTTATTTTTTTAAATTTTATTTATTTATTTATTTTCCTGCTTTTGTTCTTGTGAATCAGTTACAAAAAATCACACTACTAGTTGAGCAGTGCCACTGGAAATTCACTTTTTCCAATCTCCATGAAACCATGGAGCTTGCCCATTTTCTTTTGCATGTACTTAGTTCCTTTGCCCAGTGTTCTAAGTGGCTCTTCTCAAATCTGATGACCTTCTATTTCCTGTTCTCCTCATGATCAGGTGACTTTGCCTTAGGCTTATCACCATCAGGATTTTGCTGTTTGTTTACATTGTAAATATCTTGCCTTTTCTATATCTTTACTTCCTTATCACCAGTCCTGGAGGAGAAGTTCCTGTTAAAACTAGTCTCTCTTCCAGTTCCTCACAAAATATATTGATTGACAGAATTTTTAAAAAGACACTTTGACTGGGCCAGGGATTTAGCTCAGTGGTTCTGCCGCCTCACAAGGACAAGGTCCGGAGTTCAATCCCCAATACCACCAAAAACCCAAAAAAAACACTTGGAAGATCTCTGTAATTCATCTCTTACTTCCTCTTTAACCCATACAGGCTGGTAATAGGCCTCAATATTTCACAGAGACTGGTGAGCTCCAAGTGACCACATCTTACAAACACACTTTAACAGTAGTCTTACTTGGGTCTTTTTCATTTTAGTTTTTGGTATTTAGAACTTCTTTTTGTATTTGGCACTTTTTTTAGTAGTATTTTCCAAAGCTGTCTTTGACCATCTTACTTGTTTTTGTTTCTTTGATACAACATTTTTACTTCTCACAACTTTCTCTACCTTGACTACCTGTCCCTCATATCACTTCCTGTTCACCCTCATTGTATGTCCCTAGTCCAGTTTAAGGTTTTCCAGGGTTGTGTCATTGCCCCAGTTTTCTTTACAGTCTATGATTGCTTATTATAATATAGCCAAATCTGTGATTTTAAGTGCCTGCTCCCTAATAACGACTTCCAAATCTGCATCTTCAACCTCAGCCTAGCTTCGAGCAACTGTTTTCTGTGTTCACTTATGTCCATAAGCATCTCTGACTGACAGGTAGAAGTAGATTGAGGGATTTCATATTGTAGGAGAAGCCACAGGATGAATGAGGCAGCAGGGGAACCTTTTCTGGCTAGTAAGAGGGGAGGTGCAGTGAAAATCACCATGGTACATGGTTGGGAGGGTACAGAGAGAACGAATGACTTGTTAGGGTTGTACACCAGTAGTAGATGTAGTCAGAGGCAGCTTGCGACAAACCCATCACAGGAATCGGTGTTATTAGAGCAGCTAAAGCCAAGAGAGCTAAATATCTCTTGCGTCCTTCTTTTTAAATTTGTTATATGGATCTTCTCTGTTAGAAGACTAGACCACCTTATAGACATGTTTCATTTTCTTTCCTTCCTGATGCTTTGTCTTGGGGTACAGGAAGACTAAATAAAAGAATTCCTCATTCTCTTTGACTCTGCGTCAGTATTCAGAAGAGAGTGATAAGAGGAAATCGAATACTGGGTACATGACACAGTTTCCTTCAGACTTTGTAGTTTTATTAAGCTAGCCCATGGTAGGATTGTAGACTAGCTTAATCGAGAGTTAAATTTCTGTGACACAGACCTAGCTTCCTGTCTATGTCAGAGTCAGAAGTGATAGAGGCAATTGAAACTGCAGCCTATCCACAAATAACCTTGACATCTACACACAGTCTTCCTGATGTGATCAAATCATGCATAGCACCAGTGTCTTCTGGACAGAGGGATATTCCAGACTACTGTTGACTTGGTCATTGATCAAAGGAAGATTCATAGGGGAAAATGTTTGCTTATAAAGAACATTAATCAGGTTCTAAGACAGTTGAAGAGCAGATGTGGCAACCGGTTGGAAAGACTGGGACAGACTGTCATCCTTCTCACTTTTTGTAGGTAATTGGATATATCTCCAGTAATCTTAAGGACTCAAAGGGCCAAATATAATGGTGTCCATTTGAGCTAGGTGATACGAGGTGCAAATGCACTCAGGAAATGATTGGTTTCCACTGTTTGTTGCAGCAGCTTCATCATCAGAGCTGGAAAAGAAAAATTTCCTCTTCCCACCTTATAATTTGTTTGTCACCTTATCACCACTTATCAAACTTACATTTCAGAAGGACAGCACCACTGTTTGCTTTTAAAAGCTTTGGTAGCTTACCACAGTTTAATGGGATTAAAATCAGTGTTTATACTCAGTATTGAATAATTTAGGATCTTATGCAATTGGACTTTTTTTCTTGCCAACAAAGGGAAACTAACATATAAACAGGCGAAGTTTCAGCTTTTTACACACAAAACTTTTCATGCTTCCCAAATTCACAATGCTTTTTCTGCTCTCTTAACCTCAGTGTAAACTGTTACATTCAGCTAAAATGTCTTTCCTTTCTAGAATATTACAGCTCTCTTTGTAAGATTCATCTCAAATGCTGTCACCTTTGTGAAGCCTTCCTTAATTTCTTCAGGCCCTAGGATCTCATATCACATCCTCTTACAGTATCTGTAGTTATACATTTACATGTTGATATCCTGTACTAGACTCTAAACCAGGGGTTAACAAGCTTTTTCTGTAAAAGGCCAGACAATAAATCTTAGGTTTCATGGGCCATATAGTCTGTGTTGCAACTGCTCAACTCTGTCATTGTAATGCAAGAGCAGCTATAGATAATATTTAATAAATGAGTGGCTATATTATCTAAAATTTTACTTACAAAAATCTAGTGGAGAAAAAAAAAAAAAATCTAGTGGAGGGGCGGGGATTTAGCTCAGTGGTTGCGCCGCCTGCCTCGCAAGCGCAAGGTCCCAAGTTTGATCTCCAGTACCAAAAAAAAAATCTAGTGGAATGGAAATAGTATGGTTGGGGGCCATGGTTTACAGACCCCTGCTGAAAGCTCTTGAAAAGAGTATAGTCTCAGTCTTGTTGTTGCTTTTAAATCACCAACACCAGGCACAATGTAACTTGATAGTTCCGCAACAAATGTTAAAGAATGTCAATAATGAATAAGGGCAAAAATTGGAAATGAAGCTGGTTATACAAAGATGATACAGTACCTATATTTTCATTTCAAAGTTGTGTAAATTGGAATTAACTTTTTATTAATATTGATATGTTTGAGAAAATAGATTAGGTATAAAACAATAAAAAGCAAGGAACACATTTTGTTGATTTATGTCAGAAATACATGATTATCAGGTAAAAAGTGACATTAAAGACAATATTCTTGAAGGAATTAAAGTAGATATGCTAATAAAATGGCAGTGTCTTTTCTTATGACTCATGTAATAGTCTGTTTTTTCTGTGCCATCTTTTTTAATTAAAAAATTTTTTTTTTGGTACCAGCGATCGAACTCAGGTTCTTGCTCTTGCCGTCAGGCAGCAAAACCACTGAGCTAAATCCCCAGCCCCCAAATTTAAAAAATATTCCCATCTTAATGACTGATTCAGCACTGCTAAGAATATATCATATCCTTTTGATGTGCTAGGGTTGGGAAAGAGTACCACTGAATTCAGATCTTCTACAGTTAAAAAAGGCTTCTTATTTTTTTCTAGGTTGATTTGGAATCAAATCCACAGAACAGAAGTCCTGAATCACGTCCTGGTGTTGTTTATCCCAATACCAAATTTCCTCGCAAAGATAATCTCAACCCAAGACACATAAATCTTCCTCTTCCTGCTCCCCATGCACAGTATGCAATCCCCAGTCGTCATTTCCACCCCCTTCCCCAGCTACCACGACCGCCATTTCCAGTTCCACAGCAGCACACCTTGTTAAATCAACAGCAGAATAATTTGCCTGAACAACCAAATCAAATGCCACCGCAACCAAATCAGGTAGTCCAGCAGCAAAGTCAGTTAAATCCGCAGGCCCAGCAGCCACCTCCTCAACTTTCTCCTGCCTATCAGGCAGGACCCAACAGTGCTTTTTTTCATAATGCAGTTTCTCATCAACCACAGTCTCCTCCTGCAGAGACTGTGATTCCTGAGCAGCAGCCCCCTCCCATGCTGCAAGAAGGCCATAGTCCTCTGAGAGCCATTGCACAGCCCGGCCCCCTCCTTCCTTCTCATCTGAATAACTTCATTGATGAGAACCCCCCAGGATTACCTATAGGAGAGGCTTTAGGTAAGTTTGCCTATGAAAAATTGAGTGCAGTATTTACTCAAGATAACATGTGTTCTCCATTATTGATTTGGGCCAGGATTGATTAATTTCTTCAAATAATGCCTCCAGAAATCAGCCACTGAGTGTAACGATCAGAATCTGGTTCTGAGTGTGATATATAATACTAAACATCCAGTTAATGTTGCATTATATCATTATGCAAGCAGGGAAGCTTCATCATTATCATAACTGGTTTCTGGCAAATTTAGGAACTATGTACTTCCTCCCAAAACTAAAGTATAGGTATTTCTCTGTCTTTGTGGAGGAAATGTTGTTGTAAAAACCTTTGAAAAAATTAACTTGAAACCCCAAATGTATAAATAATTTTTTCACAAATATTTCTGCAGAGCGTATACATGGGAGCATAGCTCTGGAAACATTAAGGCAGCAGCAAGCACGGCTACAGCAGTGGAATGAGCACCATGCCTATCTCAGTCAGGGTGGTATTCCTTACCCACACCACCATCCTCATCTCCAGCATCTTCCTCAGCCGCCCATGGGACTCCAGCCACCAGTGAGGGCAGACTGGAAGCTCACCAGCAGTGCTGAAGATGAAGCAGAAACGACATTCTCAAGGTATTCCAGTACATGGAAAACAGCCTCTGAAATACGGGCCCCTATATTTTCTTTCTTGACACCAGCCCTGTTTGCTTCAAGTTGGAATATTGTCTCAAAGAAATTGAATCCTGGCTCTCTTTGTACATGCTGCAAAGTTCTTTTGATGGACTCTAAGATATAGAGAATTCATTTAGAAGTATCTCTTACACAAATCTGGGTATGAGTGATCTGTTCTGGGTTGTAAGTTAAATTTGTCTCTCGCTTTGTGGTTTCTGCAAGAGGAACATACCATCTCTATAGGAGGTGTTTTTTTCTTCTTCCTCCAATATATACTTACAAAGAATAAGGACAAAAGTAAATTAATGGTTAAAATTTTAAAATTATAAATTTATTGTTAATTTTTTTTTAGTACAATAGACTTCTACCTTATAACTATGTACAGATACTATGAGGGTTTGATCTTGACACTAAATATGTTTTTGTGGCTAGCATCATGTGAATGCTATAAAGTGTTTACTAATTCCTTCTGGATAAGGCCCACCAACACGGTGACCTTTTGTAATATTATCATATTATCATATTATATCAGTTATATATAGGCAAGGGCAGATGTTTTCAATACAAAGAAAAAGAAGTACCAGTTAGGTAATTGGGTATATTTAGTGTCTTCAGTTCAGCATCTGTTGAGTGGTAATGCTTACATTTGTAATTAATGCTGGTTCTGGTTGTGATGACTTGGTTTGTTGAAATTGCATAGGTAGTTGATTCAGCTCTTAAGGTAATGGAATTTTTCCTTAGTTTTCTCTTCATATCTTGTTGTCTTCATGTAGGTTTCAGGACTTAATCAGAGAACTGTCTCACCGTGATCAAAGTGAAACTCGAGAACGAGCTGAAATGCCACCACCTCAGTCAAGACTTTTGCAATATAGACAAGTTCAGGCAAGAAGCCCACCAGCAGTCCCATCTCCCCCATCCAATACAGACCACAGTAGCCACTTTTCTAGTTTTAATGACAGCAGCAGAGACATTGAAGTAGTCAACAACCCAGCATTTCCACAGCGCCTTCCACCTCAGATATTCAGCTCACCCTTCTCGTTGCCATCTGAACACCTTGCCACTCCTCCCTTGAAGTACCTGGCACCTGATGGAGCATGGACTTTTGCTAACCTGCAACAAAATCACTTAATAGGGCCGGGCTTTCCTTATGGCCTACCTCCATTGCCTCATAGGCCACCGCAGAACCCTTTTGTACAAATACAAAACCATCAACATGCTATTGGTCAAGAGCCATTTCATTCACTGTCATCTCGAACAGTATCTTCTTCTTCGCTCCCTAGCTTAGAAGAGGTAAATGCTTTTCTTCTTATTTTCCTTTTTCCGTTTTGGTTTATTGATTGTGAAAAATATCAATATATTGATTTGATGATAATAAGGGTCAGCCCTTACTTAAACAGTCTTTTAACGATAATCCTTACTTGGAAATTATTTTAATTTTCTCCTTATTGTGATATTTTGTATTTTTCAGAATGATCACAGTGGTTGAAATATGAAGCCCTTTAAGAGTCTTTTATTTCTGTTTTGGAACATTTGATATCTGAGGACTCTTTTAATATTCAAGTAGCTTTGTCTTTTCTAATTTGAGGAAGTGGTTTTTACATTTATTAATTACATATTTGTAATTAGAGCTTCCTAAAGATGTTATCTTTTACATCCAGTGGCCAGTGGTCTTTCTCACTCATCCTGGTGTTTTGATTAGACCACGGTAATGAGATACAATGAGATTAATTCCCAGTTGTCAGAATTTGCAGGAGTTTTAACATAAAATTGACTCTGCTAACTAAGCATTTTAAAGCAAATGACTTTTTATTATAAAATACTTAGGTATGTCCAAAGAGCATCTTTATGGACCTTCAATTATACAAAAAGTTTAGTAATTTCAGGTTATAAAACTTACAAATTGGTACCATGTGGTGTAGATTATAAAAATCTTATCTAGCTATTTCTAATAAGCTTTCATTAAAGATTAGAGATTAGAATTTTAAAACTGGTGGTTATTATCAATCACAGATATCTTCTTAAAATAGTATAAACGTTTCTAATTTTATTATATGAAAAGATTTTTTTGATGGTAGCTTCCTCCATTTTGGCATTTCTTTTTCTTTTTTTGTACCGTGGATTGAACTTGGGACCTTGCACTTGCACTTGCGAGGCAGGCGCCGGAACCACTGAGCTAAATCTCCGGCTATTTTGACATTTCTAAATCATTTCTAAAGGCCATTGTAAATAATTGACTCACATGTTTCACAAATTATCTGCTGTAGGTGCTTTTTAAAGGTCGAGTTTCATAGGGAACTCTATTATCTTGCCTGTAGAGCTTTGGAAGTAATTTGTTCAAATTTTTCCAGTATTGATCAGCTCATTTTAATAACTGTCATTAGAATAATTTAATTACTATCATATGTTCTTGACATAAGTTGTAAGCATAATAAAGATGCAGTGGTTGGACATGGTGGCTCCCACCTGTAATTCCAGCCCTCTGGGAGGCTGAAGCACAGAGATTGCAACTTCAAGCCTAGTCTGGGCAACTTAATGACTTAGTGAGATTCTGTCTCAAAATAAAAATGGGCTGGGGATGTAACTCAGTGTGAAGGCTCTGGATTCAGTCCCTGGTACCTCAAAAGAATAATGATGGGGCCGGGGATTTAGCTCAGTGGTTCCCGTGCCTGCCTTGCAAGTGCAAGGTCCTGAGTTCGATCCCCAGCACCGCCCTCCCCCCCAAATAATGATGATGATGATGATGATGATGCAGTGGTATCTATATGCATATATTGTAAGAATCTAGAATTTTGGAGCCTACTTCACAAAGACGACATGTATCCAACATTATTTCAAATTATAATGAAATGGCTTTATAGCTGAGCAGTTATATAATTTTCAGTTAAGTGGTATTTTTGTCTGTCATGGAATTCACATAGCGTAAGTCACCATTTTAGCCATTTAAAGTGTATAATATATTGGGTTTTAGTATATTTACAACCACCACCGCTATCCAATTCAAGAGGATTTCATCATCCCTAAAAGAAACCCCATAACCATTAAGCACTGTACCCTAATCTATTTACTCCCAGTCCTTAAAACTTCTAAATTACTTTGTCTCCTTGGAAACATTTCATGTAAATGGAATCACACTGGTATATATAGCATTTTGTATCTGGTTTTCAACATGCATCTACACTGTAGTTTGTATCAGTATTTCAAAAATGGCTGAATAATATTCCATTCTATGGATATACAACACTTCATCTGTTTATCAGTTGACATTTGGGTTGTTTCCATTTTTTTGATGATTATAAATAATGTTGCTGTGACCATTTATGAATACGTTTTTGTGTGACAGTCTATTTCCAGTTCTCTTAGCTGTGTATTTAGGAATAGAATTCCTGGATTATATGATAACATTTATCTTTAACTTTTGAGGAACTGCCAAAATGTTTTCTACAGTTAGCAATATTATTTTATATATCAGCCAGCAGTGTATGAGGATTCTAATTTCTCCACATACTCACTTTTTAAAAGATTATAGTTTTGTGGGTTTTTTGGTGGTGCTGGGGATTGAACTCAGGACCTTTTGCTTGACAGGCAGGCATGGTGCCACTGTAAAAGATTATAGGTTTTTGTTTTGTTTTGTTTTGTTTTTTTGGTACCAGGGGATCGGACTCAGGACCTTGCGCTTTTGAGGCAGGCAGCGGCACCACTGAGCTAAATCCCCAGCCCAAAGATTATAGCTATTTTAGTGGATGTGAAGCAGTATCTCATCATAGTTTTGATTTGCATTTCCTTAATTACTAATGATGTTGAGCATCTTTTCATGTGCTTATTGGCCATTTATATATTTTCTTTGGAGAAATGTCTTCAGCCACTTTAATAAATGGCTGTCTTTTTGTTACTGAATTGCAGTAGTTTTTTCCATATACTTAGACTCTTAATTTCACATATGATTTGCAGTTATTTTTCCCGCTTCGTGGGATTTTTCATCTTTCTTCCAGTGTTCTTTTTTTTTTGGTACCAGGGATCCAACTTGGGTCCTTGCGCTTGCCGGGCACCTGGTGGAACCACTGAGCTACATCCCTGGTCCCCCAGTGTTCTTTGATAAACAAAAATGTTAAACTTGGATAATGGACAATTTACTATGTTTTCTTTGGTTATATGTGTTTTTGCTATCACATCTGCCTTAGTTACTTTTCTCATTGCTAACACAAAATACCCACCACCCAAAGTTAAAGGAGGAAAGGTTTATTTAGCTCACAGTTCCTAGAGGTTTCATTTCATAGTTGGCTGGCTACAAGGCAGGGTGGTGTGGCAAAGGGGCATTGCAGAGGAGAAACAGTTCATAGCAGGCAGAAGGGAGAAGACAGCAAGGCAGAAATCAACAAGTGACAAGCAGTGACCATCACTTCTCTCCCTGTATCCTATCCAAGATATTCACCCTTAGAGTGGGTAGCACTCACACCCAAGGTGGGACGGCCTTAATCCTAGCATCACATCTTGAATCAATCCCAGCATCGCATCCTTGATCCCAGTATCTCACACTCTAGATCCAGCCACGTATACAAAGCCCTGCGTATGACCACATGAAGCTTCCAGGGGACATCTAGCTAGGTACAAGCCATAGCAATGTCTAGGAAACTGTTGGCTAATCCAAGATCACAAAAATTTTGCTTCTCTATTTCTTCCTAAAAGTTTTATAGTTTTGCGTCTTACACAGTCATTCTTTCATCCATTTTTGAGTTAATTTTTTCTATATTTACTTTGAAAAATTTTATAGTTTTAGCTTTTATGTATTCTTAGTTCTTTGATGCATTTTGAGATAATTTTTGTATATTGTGTGAGGTTGGTGGCTAAATTTATTCTTTTTTTTTTTGGTTTATTTTTGAGGCAGGGTCTCCCTTTGTAGTTCAGGCTGTCCCTGAACTCACTATGTAGCCCAGGCTGGCCTTGAACTTGCAGTGATCCTCCTGCCTCAGCCTCCCAAGTGCTGGAATTACAGGCGTGTGCCACCACACCCTGCAGAATTTATTCTTTCAAATGTGGTCATCTAGTTTTCTCAGTACTATTTGTTGAAAAGACTTTATTTTCCCATTGAATGATGTTGACAACATTGCTAAAAACCAGTTGACTATAGATGTTTAGTTTATTTCTGGGCTTTCAATTCTATATGAAATTGATCTGTTGTCTACCCCTATGCAAGTACCATACTTTTATACTGTAGCATTGTACTAAGTTTTGGAATTGGAAGTGTGAGTCTTTATAATTTTGTTCTACTTTTTCAAGATTGTTTACTTATTTGGGTCCTTTGCTTTTCTATGTGAGGTTTAGATCAGTTTGCCAGTTTCTCAAAAAAAAAGCCAGGAGATTTATTTTAAAGGATCGCTTTAAGTCTTTGTATCAATCTGAGGAATATTGCTATCTTAACTATTAATTTTTCTAGTATTTGAACATGGGACATCGTTGTTTATTTTATTTAGATTTTTTTAAAAAATTCTTTAAATAGTATTTTATAATTTTTCAATTATAAATCTTGTACTTCTAATGAAATTTATTCCTAAGTATTTTTATATATAAATGTAATTTTTAAAATTTCATTTTTACATTGTTGATTGCTAGTGCTTAGAAATTCAATTTGTTGTTCATTAATTATATATCTGCAACTTTGCTGAAGTCTGTTAGCTCTGTTAGCTGGGGGGGTACCTTAGGATATTTTTAATGTAGAAAATACAGGTAGTTTTATCCTTCCTTTCCAGCCTGAATGCCTTTTCTTTTCTTGCCTAGTTACCCTGGGTACAACTTCCAGAACATTTTAGGGGTATATGTTTGGCAAAATTAGAGGAAAGCAAATATATCTAAAGAGTATTCCAGTTTTCCTTCAGCTATTGATTTCCAATTTCATTCATTCCACTGTGGTTGGAGAACACATTTTGTACAATTCAAGTCTTTAAAAAATTTATTGAGAGCACATATGGTAGTGCATGCCTGTAATCCCAGCCCTCAGGGAAGCTGAGGCAGGAGGATAGCCACAGTTCGAGGCACTCTGGGTTACATAATGAGTTCAAGTCTAGCCTGGACTACACAGTGAGACCCTGTCTCAAAAAAACCAAAAACAAACAAAATTTTTTTTTTTTTGGTACCAGGGATGGAACTCCGGTCCTTGTGCTTGCGAGGCAGGCAGAGGGACCACTGAGCTAAATCCCAGGCCCTAAACAAAATTTATTGAGACTTGTTTTGTGGCCTTATAGGTGGTCTAGCCTAGAGAATTGTATCATGTTGAGAATATGTAATTTGCTCTTGTTGTGTTTAGTGTCCGTAAGTACATTAGGTTGATTTGGTTTATAGTGTTGTTCAGAATTTTTATTTCCTTTTGTTCTCTTATCTACATGTTATGTCCATTACTGGAAATAGAATATTGAAGACTACAATTATTTATTGTCCCTTTTAGTTCTGCCAGTTATTCATGAAATTGGGGGCTCGTCATCAGGTGCCTATATGATTATAGTTGTTATATCTTCTTGATGAATTGACTTATGATTTTTATAATAATCCTATCTCAACAACTTTTGTCTTCTAAGTATACTTTTTGTAATATTGGTATAGCCATTCCAGCTATTTTATGGTTAGTGTTTGCATGGAATGACTTTTCCCATCCTTTTACTTTCAAGCTATTTAAAGACTCCTGCCATTTTTCTATTTGTCTTATATCTTCTTTTCCTGTACTGCTTCTGCCTCTGTCTCTGCCTATATCTCTGTCTCCCTACCCCCTTGCTCCTGCTCTCCCCCCCCACCAGTGTTTTTTGTTTCTTTGTGGGGAATTGAGTTAATTGTTTAATGTTCTCTCATTTCAGCCTGAAGGCATTCATAAATGCCTGTAGCATTTCTTGAAGGTCTGTTAGCAACAAACTCCCAGTTTCTCAGAGAATGTCTCAGAATGTGTTAGTTTTACCTACATATTTGAAGGGTAGATACAGAATTCTCAGCCAGTAGTTTATTTAGCAATTTGAATAGGTCATCCCATTGCCTTCTGGTCTTACTGGTTTCTTGGGAGAAATCAGCTGTCTTATTACTGATTCTTTGCACATGATGAGTTGTTTCTTGGTGCTTTCAAGATGCTCTTTCCGTCTTCAGCTTTCAACAGTTTATGATGTGTTTCAGTGTGAATCTTTAAATTTGTCCTTCTTGGAGTGCATTGAGGTTTGTATGTGCATAAATTGTTTTTTCATCAAATTGAAGATGCTTTTGGGCATTATTTTGTGAAATATTCTTTCTGCCAATTTCTTTTTTCTATTTCTGGGCCTCCTGCTATGTGAATGTTAGTATGCTTGTACTGTCTCACAGGTCTCAACTCTGTTCATTTTCTTCATTCTTTTTTTCTGTTTCTCAAACTGGCTAACCTCAGTTGACCCGTCTTCAAGTTCACTTATTATTCTTTCTTGTTCTTGCTTAAATCTGCTGTTGAATCTTTCTAGTGAATTTTTCACTTCAGCCACTGTACTTTTTCTGACTCCATAATTTGATTCATTGTTAGATTTTCTATCTCTTTATTGATATTCTCTCTTTGGTGAGATCATTCTCATGGTTTCCTTTAACGTCTTTTTGTTTTGTTTTTGTTTTGGTGGTGCTGGGAATTTAACCCAGAATCTTACTCATGCTAGGCAAGTGCTGTCTCAAACACCGAGCTACTACTTTCTCAGCCTTCCTTTAGTTTTGTAGACATGCTTTCTTTGAACATATTTAAAATAGCTAATTGAGATCTTTAGTAAGTCCAATTTGGGCTTCTTCCAGAATATTATCTAGTTGCTTTCATGCTTTTTGAGTCCCCCCTCCCTGAAATGGGTACACTTTCTTCTTTCTTTGTGCGTCTCATAGTTTCCTATAGATAACTGGTTGTTGTTCTGGAAACCAAATTCTCCCTGTTGAGGGCTTGTGATGCTGTTTGTTATAGTTGTTTGGTGACTTTTCTAAATTAATTTTGTAAAGTGTGTATTTATTGTGTGTGATCTCTTAAGTCTTTTATTTTGTTAGCTTAACGGTCAGTGAATTTTGTTACATAGAGATTTTCTTAAACGTGGAACCTAAAACATCTCTGTTTTTGCAAAGGTATTTGTGTGTGGGTTTGGGCACACCTTCAACACTCTGCCTTCACTTCCTGCTTTCACAAGCCTCAAGATCAGCCCCAGGTAAGAGCTTAGGGCACTTTCAGGTCTTTTCTGAGCATGGGTACTGCATCCGTGTGATCTTCTAAATTCCCAGGAATGTGTCAGAGCTTTTCAAAGTTCTTATTCCCTAAAGGATCTCATTCCCTGGTCTTTGCTTCCAAGCTTTTTGGTTATTTTGATTTTTTTGTCCAGCTCTTATCTGTTAGTACCAGTTGAGTTCAGAGTTAGACAAGAGGAAGCAGATCTTTTCGTCCAGCATTCCAGAGGGCTACCAGATAGGTCAAATGAGACTTATTCAGGGACCCGTGCAGGTTCTTATATCAAGGGTACTACAGAGCTGGAGAACAGGGACAGGATGCTCTACTGTCTAGCATTCACTATGCTTATGAAATTCCCTGTTTTGTTTTGTTCTTTTGCTCGTTTCTTTAGTTGCTGCAAGCTTTTAGTGTCCTAGAGTTCCAAAACCTTGTTTATGATGCCATTTCTGTTTTTTTCATTGCTTTTTTGGAAAGCCATTTTTGATACCAGTCATGATTTCTTGACTTAACCTGGCAGTTGAGCTCATAATATGTGGGGGTAACTGTATGTCAGGATTTTTATAAGGTTTTGTAAAGTTTTGTTCTTGATACTGAGTAATCTTGTTTAACTATTGATCTTTTTAAATGGTTATTTTTGGAATTTAAGTTCTGTGTACCTTGACACTCAGTATTTGATATTTTTGTGTAGCTGTGAGTGTATAAATTAGCACCTGCAATTGTCAGTGATGTCTTTTACTTTACAAAAACATTTGGTCACCTTTATTTTGATCCAAGAGATTCACAAGTGATGACTAACATGCATACTGAAAACATTCTTTGATGAGGAAAATATTTTTACCACATTGCAGATTTTGACATTTTCAGTATATTAGGATAACTTTTGTGTGTTCACAATGATTTTGCATGAATCATCTCAGAGAATGAATGGTTTATGTTCTCGCTATTTATTTTCAACCTTTGAGAATAATTTCTTGAACATTAACAATACAGAAAAATGTCTTTTTCCCTTTCTACTGTGAATTCTTTTATTGCCAGAAACTTTGGTAGATTATTCTCATGCAGAGTGAAAAAACAACTAGATATTAGCTTAACAATTAACTTGAATGGAAATGTTTTTCATATTTTGTTTCACTATTTTTTTCTTTTTACAGTAATTTTTATTTTCTTTTGACAAATGAAATATGTGGTCAGCAGGGAAAATGTAGACATTAGAGAAATTATTCAGTTTCACTGTACAAGGTAGCTATCATAACATTTAGCCCTTCCTAAGCACTTATAGATATACTCGATGAATGGACCAAGATTACTTTTGGAAACATGAAATAATTTTTTGTCCATCACCAAGCCTAGTGTCCATCGTATCAAATCTTTCTTTTCACTAAGGTAAGCCAGCTGAATAGGATCCTGGTCTTACTCTATGATATATTTGCCTTTTAGAGCATTCTCATTTAGATAATTAAGGCATGACTCCACAGGGTTTTCTCTCTTACCTCAAGCGCAGTGAAATCCATAGTTCTCAGCTACTTTCCTTTTCTGAGCCAGGATCCAGACCAGTCTTTATTGGCAATAGATTAATAAATTACTTCAATTTTATTTCAAATGCTAGTTTTAAGTTTAGGATTATAATTTAATTTTTCTCTAAATATTTAACTAGTTATCTTCATACCTTTATTAAATTATGACATGTGGGCCGGGGATTTAGCTCAGTGGTTCCGGCGCCTGCCTCACAAGTGCAAGGTCCCGAGTTCGATCTCCGGTACCAAAAAAACCAAAAAATAGGTTAAATTATGACATGATCAGTAAATACAAATAACTTTTTTTTTTTGGTGCTGAGGATCGAACTCAGGCCCTTGCACTTGCAAGGCAGGTGGCAGCACCATTGAGCTAAATCCCCAGCCCAATGCAAATAACTTTTTAATCAAATACTAAATTCCGTAGAATAGCACTATATCATGCTTTGTTTTGTTTTGGTTTTTTTGGTACCAGGTTTGAACTCGGGTCCTTGAACTTGTGAGGCAGGCGGTGCAACCACTGAGCTAAATCCCCAGCCCTATCATGCTTGCATTTCAGCTAGTTGTTGGTGGGGGTAGTGAAAGATCAAATGGACAGAGAAACAATAGAAATTAATTCTTAGCATCTGAGCTTCAAGGTTCAATTTCTAGTCATTTTATCATGAGTAAGGATATTTCAAGGGTAATTTCTATCTGAATGAGAGTTTTCACTTCTCAGGATAACTTTATAATCTAACCTCTGGGTAAGATACCATTCTTCTCTATATATTATACTGAGATTGATGTCTAGCCTTTATATTCATTTTCTTCATCTATCTTTATGTTTCAGTACCAGAATTATACTGTTTTAAATTTTGAGGCTTTGTGGTATTCTCACTAACGCTACAAACCAAGTAATAGTGTGAAGTCTCCCTTATTACTTTTTTTCCTTCCATTTTCTGTATGCGGTTTGGATGGGTGAAGAGGGTTTTTCTATGGTTTTTCTACTAGAAAAGTTTAGAATATCTTTGTGACCTCTTCTCCTTTCTTCATCTCTGTAAACCCTTAGGTTTTTATTTGAATTGCATTAAATATTTAGTTTAAATTGAGAGAAATTCTTTTACATACTTTAAATTTCTCATTTAGGAAATGGTACAGTCTTCAGTTTTTCAACCTTATTTTTTAAAATGTCTGAAGATTCTGTGGCATCTTCATTTAAGTCTTACATATTTCTGATACTCTTAGGGTGATACTTTTTCTTGTTTTTGTGTTTTGTTATAAACAACTTTTTTCTATTACACTGTCCAGTCATTTTCTCTTAAGAGATAAATCCACATTCTTCAGTTCATATAGTTTTGTCAGGTTAAAAAACTTCTCTTGGGACCAGGGATTTAGCTCAGTGGTTCTGCCACCTGCCTTGCAACCACAAGGACCTGAGTTCGATCCTCGTTACCAAACAAACAAACAAACAAAAACAAAAAAACTTCTCTTTAGGGCTGGGGATTTAGCTCAGTGGTTCCGGAACCTTCCTTGCAAGCGCAAGGACAAGTTCAATCCCCGGTAACAAAAAAAAAACCCCAAAAAACAAAAAACTTCTCTTTAACACAGAATCAGTGGTATTTTTACTGGTACAAAGTTTGCCATCTAAGATAGGCTTCACTGTGAAATAGTTTGATTAAAAGGAATAAATGGGAAATTCTGTTTTAAATACATCACTGTACCAGTCAGAATTGGTTTATGAAACTGTTTAGTTTTGTATTATAGGAGCGATACTATTGTAGTGACCTTATAAGAAAAATGAAATGCAGGATGAGGATGTGGCTCAGGGATACAGTGCTTACCTAACGTGCACAGAGTCCTGGGTTCCATCCCTAGTATTGGGGGGGGGGAATGCCTGTAAGTCACTCATTTTGATCAGCTTTCAGTAAATTAGAATTTACTTACCCCATATTAGAAAGTACAATGCTTCTGTGATGTATCTGTTTTCAAATATTTCTTATTTTAGGTGTTGGCTTTTGAACTATTCATTTTCATTTTTCCCTTCAGACAACTATGTTTTTTAAGTTAATTGATATTTTTTGTTTCACAACTATTCCCTAATCATGCCTGTTTCCTTAAGTTCCCTAATATGGAGCAAGGCATTGTACAAATATAGCTTAGCTTGAAGATTATAGTCTTGGCTGATTACTGATAAATTCTGCCTCTTCTCACAGTAGAAGCAAATGCTGATCACTCATGACTTGTATTATGTAAACAGAAATATTGGCTGTATTCTCGGAGAGATCATTAGTGTATGATTTCTAATAAACCATCTAATGGATATAACAGACTGTGATCAATAAATTAGACTTTTATTCATGCTTTAATTTCATCTAAATGAGGTATTGTATTTTAATTAAAGTTTCTGGCACCATAGTTAATGTGATTTGGAATTTCCACTAGAGTATTTAGCAGAATTATAAATAGCACCCTAATTAATATACTGACCTTTCCCCTAGTTATTTATTTATACATGTACATGTGAAATGGCTTGCTAACCTCAGACATTACAGATATGTTTTAAGAGTGGTAAGTAAATTAGAAATTTTTACTTAAACTTACAATTATTTTTAACAAATTTTTATATAAATTTAGTAATTAGATTTCATGTATTAAATAGCTTTTAAAATGTTAGAGTTACATTTATATATTTAGAAAGAAATAGTGGAATTTGAAAGTAATAATCATGTTTAGTTATATAATGATTGCACAGTTCAGCATGAAGAATTTTTATAAACATGGAGACATATGAAGTTATTGCTGACTCTAGAAGAACCTCTGAAATAGCTTTAGGCACTGTTAATGAAATTAAGCTCTGTAGACTAAAATGAAACCTTAGTGTCACTCACTGATAGGGTTGCCCTAATCAAAGTCAAGGAACAATCTGACTTGTAGGACATGTATGTAGAAGAACTAATCTGGAAACCATGGAGAACTAGACAAAAGCAACAGGGAACAAAAAAAGGTGAAGAAATTTAAAAAGATAGAAAAATATGACTTACGTATTTTAACAATCTGTAGGCTCACAGGACTGAAGTGTTGATGGAGATGTTTTCCTTTTGCAGTCTAGAGATCTTTTTCTAGAATTTTGTTTGGGTGCCCTTGTCCTTCAATGTAAAATACATAGAAATTTCCCTCTTGGAGAGAGTTACCTGAAATTTTAAGCTTGTCGCTCAGAATGCATTTTATTTCAGTCAGTTAGCATGTCCTATAGGTTTTTAAATTTAAATGATTTAAATAAGCTCAGATTAGTCATTACACTTGGATTTTTTTTTTAGCAAGTACAACAAATTGATTTTTTGTTTTTTGGGGTTTTTTTGGTTCTGGGGATTGAACTCAGGACCATGTGCTGCGAGGCAGGCAGCGGCACCACTGAGCTAAATCCCCAGCCCAACAAATTGTTGATGGTTATTAAAATTGATGGTAGATTATGTTTGTGTATTTAATAATAAAAAGTTAAAATATAGTCTCACTGATGAAAACTTTGATTTATTGAAGACTTTAAAATAAGTCTTGGGCCGGGGATTTAGCTCAGTGGTTCCACTGCCTGCCCCGCAAGTGCAAGGTCCCAAGTTCGATCCCCGGTACCAAACAAACAAATAAATAAATAAATTAAATTAAATAAGTCTTGGGGGCTGGGAATGTAGCTCAGTGGTGCTGCGCCTACCTGGAAGCACAAGGTCCTGAGTTTGATCCCCAGTACCAAAAAATAAAAAAATAAATCTTGGAACTGTGGATCTAATTAAAGTTTAATTATTTCGATTTCATGTTTTTAAAAGGAAACAGGCACAAAGATGTTAAAGGACTCACACGTTGAGCAGTTATTAATCACTATGCAGCCAGGACTTCCGGCTTTAGAAGATCACACTGCTCTTCATAGATTGACGTGAAAAGTAGGGTTCTCAGACTAGAAGTAATGGTTACAGTCACAGAACTCAGTGTTGGGGGAAAAAAAGCAAATGTCCTTGGGAACAAAGAATACATCTTTTGCTGCATAAAATTTTCCTGATAGGGGATGGTAGTGGTGGTAGGTGGTGGGGAGAAGATTCATTATGGGGTTCTTGATTTTGAAATGTGTCCAGTTCTAGCTGGAAATGTTTGACAGCTCAAATGATTAATTTTGAGATCTCAATATCAGGAAATTAAACATAAGTAATTTATTTCTCAGTATTCTTTAGGAATAAAGCAGAAAGTCTCTGATACTACGTTTTTTCAAAAGCTGGAAAATGTTTTTAATTATGGTAATTATGACCCTTCAGAGAAAATGCACATAGTTATGAGTTGAGAGTATTCACTGTGAACTATTTTATTTCCTACCCAAACTGGCATTTTCTCATTGTAGCAGTTATCTTGCTCTGTAACGATAATTTGACTGTTTCATATTCAAGAAAAGTAAATAAGAACCAGGTAGATTAAAGGTAGTTCAAAATGTCACAGCAGTGAATCTGACAAATACCTCCTGATTGCCTTCTTTCTAGTATCTCCTCTGTTAGCTTTGGTTTGGATACAAGAAAATAATATTGCCTGATAGGAAAATACTGTTTGCAAATTATAAGTGCTTTTGCTTGTGAGATGTTTCACATGGTACTTTTCTTTATTTAGATCTAAATTGATTTTAATGCACTTGCTCTAAAGTCACATTCATTTCAGTATACATTTCTTATAAGAAAAACAGTAAAGGGGGGCGGGGATTTAGCTCAGTGGTTCTTGCGTCTGCCTCGAAAGCACAAGGTCCCGAGTTCCATCCCTGGTACCAAAAAAAAAAAAAGAGGTTAGAAAACAATAAAATATAGTAATAATGTGCTATGATTTTAGAAATTAAGATAAAGTTTTGCTTGTATTATGATGCCTAAATTTTATCAACTTAGTACAGAATTAAAGTTGTTGTAAAAATTAAGATAATGCAGGCTACTATAAAAATTACTTTGGCATGGTAGTATACCCCTGTAATCCCAGCACTTCAGAGGCTGAGGCAGGAGGATTGCTGTGAGTTTGAGTCCAGCTTGGGATACATAATGATTTCGAGCCCAGCCTGAGCTACATAGTGAGACCCTATCTCAGAAAAACCAGATAGAGAGAGAGAGAAAGAAAGAAAGGAAGAAAGAAAAAAATATCAGTTATCTAGACAGTAGATAATGATACCTTGGGCTGTGGTCTAGCAGTGGAACTGATGAGAAGCAAATTCAGGATTTACTTTGTAGGTAAAACCTACAGGATGTGATTGGAAATAAGATTTAAAATTGGATTCCTCCCTCCCACTAGGTGCATTTCTGTTTCCCCATAACCGTCTGTGGCCAGATGTTGCCTTATTGAACAGTACAGAGATGGACAGCATCTCCATCACCATAGAAAGATATTTGGACAGCATTGCTGTAGAGAAAGACTCATACCCTTTCACTATGTGAAGTTGTCTTGTATTATGCCCTTGATTATTTCCTATGATCTCTTTTCTCTTTCTCACTTTCTGAACTTTTTTTGATAAGATGTTGGACCCCTTGGATTTTTCATGTTTTTTTTTCCTGCTATATTTTGAAATCCTTATACATTTCTCTGCTTTCGGAAAGAGTTCCTTGATTTATCTATAAGTCCTTCTATTGTATTTTATATTTGTACCCTAAAATTTTAAATTTTCAAAAGTTCTTTATTCTCAAAGTTTTCATTTTTCATAATGTCTTGCTTCTGTCTTATGAATACAGTGCCTTTTCTGAAAACATCAATTAAAATATTTGTTATTGTTTATTTTATTTTAGATTTCTAGTAAAAACTATTTGAAATAATATTGAAAATAATATTTGAACATCATTATTATTTCTCTCTGGGCCTCCCTTTTTACCTATTTGTCTCTGACTATATGCTAGAGACCCACCTTTAAAGTCTGATAGCTTTTGATTATCCATGTCACCAAAAAGCTTCATTTAAAGACAACTTGATGCTTGAATCCCTCTGTAGCCTTTCACTTTCCTCACATTTTGTTTGTCTGTCTCTTCCCTCTTTTTCTGTATTGTAAGTTCCTAGCTGGCTATGTCCTGCTAAAGTTGTGGGGAAGAATGTAATGTGAGACCAGCTGTTTCCTGTTAATCTCCAATTTTGACCCTTTACCCTCCTTTCATCTTCCATTGACGCTGATGTTTCCAGGCTCCTGTGAAAATCTGCAGGGTAGATTGAGTCCCTTCTTCAGCAGTAGCAATCACTCCATTCTTCTTCCACAGATACTTTTCTCCATTGAATTTCCATATATTCCAGAGATGTAACCTCTCTCAGTGGCCAATCTCATGGTCTTGATTGTTTATATATCTTCTGTTTTCATTTATTATTATTTTAGTAGAGTCTTGGACCAACCTCCACCATTAACTCAGAATCATGCTTTTAAAAAATATTGTTTTATGATTTTCAAATGCTTTTTTTTTTTTTGGTACCGGGGATCAAACTCGGGACCTTGGCACTTGCAAGGCAGGCAGTGGAACCACTGAGCTAAATCCCCGGCCCTCAAATGCTTTTTAATAGAGTATTGTATATTACATTAACCTATAGATACTGTTGTGGCAAACTATTGCTTACCCATCACACACCATCTGTTTTGTTAATATGGATTGTTTTTAAACTTATAGTAATATTCTTTCCCTCCTTCCATCCTGGTTTCTTTCTTTCTAGGTCAGTCTGTACCTCTGTACCAAACTGTAGAACATTAACTATAAGAGGAAAATCTAATGGGAAACTAAACAAAGAAGTTGATCCTGAGAGTGTCTATAGTCAAATTTCTTTAAATCTTGGGAAAATGTGTTAGTCACATTCTTGTTACTGGAGCAAAACACCCAGCACCTACAAATTAAAGAAAGGTTTATTTTGTCTCACAGTTTCGGTGAGTTCTTTCCATGGTTGGCTGGCTCCAAGACAGGAAGGGTATGGTGGAAGGGTCTAGCAGAGGAAGGCTGCTCACATCATGGTTGCCAGGATGCAGCGAAAGAGCAGGGAGGAACCAGGGAGGGAGATACACTGTTAAGGTCATACCCCCAGGGAACCACCTCTTTCAGCCAGGTCCTTCTTCCTAAGCAAATTTGGCACTGATGACTACAGTCCCCTTCCAAAAAGTCCCACCTCTGAACACAGGCTTTGGGGGACATTCTAGATTTAAACCATAACAAGATGAAATAGAGCCATTTCATTTAAGTAAATTAAGAAAAAGAAAGCTTCTTAGTACAGTGCTATATAATAGACCTTTCAGGGAATGGGAAGATATCTGTGATATTATATGCATATAGAGAAAGGTATACACAATATCTGGTTTTCCCACTTCAGTGATGTTAATTTGATCACTGATGTCAGATGATACTAGTCTGATCCATTGATTTTAAGCATTTCAAACATCCTTTCCAATGTCAGGAGCTCTTGATGGTTGTTGCTCAGGTCTGTTGTTTGATTAGAGATAATAAAATAATTCTTTATTTGTTTTCAGTTTATTCTGTATTTTTCTTCTATAAAGGACCATTTTGCCCTCATTAAATATTTGATTATTACCTAAACTATAGTCTGTGTAGAAAAGACAATATATGCTTAACTCGTGCTCTTTATTATTCTGTTTTCAGAGTAATAAAGTAGCACTTTAGCAAGTCTTAAAGATGACTATTGATAAGCTGTTCCCCCATCCTTTTTCACTTTGAACATCATTGTGAATCAGGTATCCTTATGTATTTGAGTTTTCAGTTTATTGTAGCCAGTATACTTTTTGTTCCATCATTAGTCACTAGTGTGGGGGGGGGCGGTGTTACTGGAAATTGAACCTAGGATGCTCCACCACTGAGCTATAACCCTAGCCTTTTTTCCCCCAACAAGATTGTCCTGGCCGGCCACAAGCTTACAATCCTTCTGCCTCAGCCTTGTAAGTAGCTGGGATTACAGGCAGATACCACCATATCCAGCTGGGTACTAATACTTTTAAGAATCATGTTCTGAGTCCGGAGATTTAGGTCAGTGGCACCGCACCTGCCTCACAAGCACAAGGTCCTGAGTTCAATCCCCAGTACCAAAAAAAAAAGAATCATGTTCTGATTTATGTTTTTCAAGACCCCTGTGTACAGTGCCTATAAATAGCATCTTGTGCATTAAAACAGAACTATTTTGAATAAAAGTTAAAACACAATATGTCTGAATTTGTGTGATACAGCTAACAGTGCCAGACGAAATTGTTTAGCAATAAATGTTTATATTAGAAAAGAAGTTAGATCTCAGATCAATAATCTAAGCTTCTACCCTAAGAAAAAATTTTTAAAAAGAGCAAAATAAACGCAAGGAATGATAAAGATGAGAACAGAATTGAATACAGTTGAAAACAGAAAAAACAGTAGTGACAGCCAAAGGTCAATAAAATTGGTAAATCTTTAACAAGAGTGACAAAGAAAAAAAGAAGACAACAATCGCTATCAGAAATGAAGAGGAGGGAATATTATTGCAGATCCAGTAGACACTGAAAGGATAATAATAAGGAAGCAGTACAAATGGCTCAGTACCTGTAAGTCAGTGTCATAGGTGAGTTGGACCGCTTTCTGGAATGCCACATACTACAGAAACTTACAGTGAAGTAAATTGCATGTGATTGGCCATATAACTGTTAAAGAAATTGGATTTGTAATTAAGAAACTTCCAAAAAAAAAAAATCCTCAGGCCTACATGGTTAGAATACTGAATTTCTTCAAATATGTAAAGAAGAAAGTCCAATTTTTACAATCATGTCCAGAAAAGAGAAGGGAAAACTTCTCAGTTTATTATATACAACCAGCATTACTCTGATACCAAAATCAGAGATAGTACAGAGTACAGACTAATTTCTGTGAACATCAATCAGTGTAAATATCCTCAACAAAGCATTAGCAAATTGAATTTAACCAGGTATAAAAAGAAAAATATATCATGACTATGTAATGTTTATCCTGGAGTGCAAGGCCAGTACAGTATTTGAAAATTAATCAGCATAATCCAGGGTACTAACAGTCGAAAGGGAGAACAAATCACATAATCATGTTAATAGATACCCCCGAAAAAGCACCAACTCCCCCAAACACATATATTTGGACAAAATACAACATCTTATAATAAAAAAACTTTAGGCAAACTAGAAATAGACGGGAACTTTCTCAACTTATTCAGAGGCATCTATAAAAATCCTGTAGCTGCCATTGTATTTAATGATGAGAGACTGAAAGCTAAGATGAGAAAGAAGGCAGGACAACCCAGGTCCGGTGACATGCACATGTAGTTAAAGCTACTTGGGAGGCTAAGGCAGGAGGATCTCTGGAGACCAGGAGTTCAAGGCCAGCCTGGGCAACATAGCTTTACTCTGTTAAAAAAGAAAAAGGAGAAGCTGGGGAAGGAGAAGCAACATGTCTGTTTGTTGTTTTGGTTTTTTTGGTACCGGGGATCGAACTCAGGTCCTTGCACTTGCCCAGCAGGCAGCGAAACCACTGAGCTAAATCCCCGGCCCTAACATGTCTGTTTTTAACACTTCTATTCAGCATTGTATTGGATATATTAGCCTAATAAGGCAAGGAAATAAAGGTCTATTGAAAGTGGAAAGAAAGAAATAAAACTGTCTCTGTTCATTGGCATGAATGTCATATAGAAAAACATCCAGAGAATCTCTCAAAAAAACCTAAAATCTCATAACTAATGTGAGTTTAACAAAGTCATGAGATAGGTCAACACAAAAATCAGTCACACTGCTGGGTGTGGTGGCACACACCTATAATCCCAGCACTGCAGAGGCTGAGGCAGGAGGATGGATTGAGGCCAGTTGTGGCCAGTTGAGGCTAGTTCGAGGCGAGCCTGGGCTCCATAGTGAGACCCTGTCTCCAAAAAATATATATATTACATATTTATTATTATATATTACATATTATATATTATATATCATATTATATGTTATATATTATTATGTATTATATATTATATATCAGTCACATTTCTATATACTGGCAAAAATATAAATGCCAGTATTACGTGTAATAGTTCAAAAAAAGATGAAGTGGTGAAGTGTAAATCTTATAAAACTTGGGCAGGGGGCCGGGGATTTAGCTCAGTGGTTTCGCTGCCTGCTGCGCAAGTGCAAGGACCCGAGTTCAATCCCCGGTACCAAAAAACAAACAAACAAACAAAAACCCAAAAACTTGTGCAGGATCTAGATGCTAAAAACTACAAATCTGCGAATGTAATTTATTTGGTATATAAACCATTTATTTGTCATCGAAATTTCTCTGTACTACCTTACTCTTGAGGACAGATTCTAGTGTAGCAATTCACTTTTACATGTTTTCCTTCCTTTATGTTATGTAAAATAGATATACTAGTAGACTTGTCTTACATATATTATCATTATTTTTCTCTAATTTAAAAAACATTTTAAAACTTTCAAGTTTGTTTTTTCTGATATAAAGGATCAATCATTCATCTCTGTAAGTAGGTGCTTTGAACTATTATAGATAATGTTATATAGTACTTCCTAAGATCCTGCGCTGCATATCACTGAGTGGTTTGGGGGGTTTCAATTTGGAAGATACAAATAATGTACATTTCTGCAAAGTTGTAATAGAATATGATATCCTCTTACATCAGCCTTGTGTTTCCTTCTTAGTTTTAGTTTTCCTCATTTAAGCCTTGTGGTTCATATGTCTATTCATTGTTTATACTGCTTGTTTATGTATGTCCATTATTTAAAGAAAAGTGGCCTATAAAGTTACTGAAATTCATATGAGTATATTTTGTGATCTGTGTCTCCAGGAAAATGTTATACCCTATTCTTTCTCAGGCCAGAACTGACATTTTGTACTTTAGTGTTCACATGTAAAAACTTGAGGATGTGTGACCCCTGCAGATTGTCACAAGGCTAAACTCTCCTCATGGTAATAAAACAAACACTTCCTTTTTATTTTAAGAACTGTCTTCATCACAAACCACTGCACAAGCCATTCTGATCAATTGTTCCACAGTTGTTTAGGCATGGAGAACATAAAGCAGTTTAGGAAGGTTGGCTGTTCTACTCAATTTAATGACATAGATAATGAAATCTCAAATGCGCTGATGATATTCATAGTTGACAATTAGGGTGGTTAACATATTTAAAGCAAGAACCAAACTCAGAATGATTTTAACCATTATAAAAATTTCCTTTAAAGAAGAATAAAATGAAAGATGAATTTAGATGTTATACCTAAAGTCAGAAGAGCAATAAAAGCATTTTTTTTTTTTTGGTACTGGGAATCGAACTAGGGTCCTTGCGCTTGTGCAGCAGGCAGTGAAACCACTGAGCTAAATCCTCGGCCCAAATAAAAGCATTTAAGAAAGGGAACTTACTAGATGGCAGTGTTATCCCACACCTTCCTCATCCACATTTGACAAATGCTGACATGAGCTGGTGCTCACTGTGTACTGTGAGAGAATCGCTTTCCTCTCACCCTTCCCTGTCTCTCTGCCCAAGGCCTGACCCCCTCTCTGATATATCTCCTAGGGTTCCATTGGCTTTTAGACTTAAGCTGTCAATGCTTACACCCACAATTTCCCCCAGAATTTTCCCCAGCCTGACAATGTTTGCCCATGCTCTTTATATTTCCAAACGACATCCTGCTACTACTGTGCCTAGGCATGGCTCTCTCTCCTTTTTTTTTTTTTTTTTTCTTTTTGTGGTACTGGGGATTGAACTCTCAAGACCTTGTGTTTGCAAGGCAGGTGATGAAACCACTGAGCTAAATCCCCAGCTCTCCTTTTTAATCTAACCTCCAGTTTCTGATTTCCAGTTATTACTAACAACAATGGTGAAAGATTCCTCAGAATCGTAATTGACCACAACCAGGATAGCAAATTTATTATTATTGGGGGAAAAGAAAAGGGAACAATAAACAGCCAATCTCATTCTGTCGTTTAAGATCAAGCATGGAATCTTTATGTTACAGTAAAACGATTATGTACTGAGAATTAATCTGAATGCTGTGCATACATAACCCATTTAATTCTTCAACAGAGGTGGGTACTGGGGATAAATCATTTTATAGATGAAATTCACAGGAGGTTAGTTCAGTTGCCCAGGGTAATGCTGCTGGTACAAGACAGAGTCAGAATCTAGTCCTGCTTGGGTGGGTCTAGATGGAGGCTGATACCACACCACTTCTCTACTTTGCCTTGCCATTAGAACTGACACCAAGTGCCAATCAAAAGAGCCAGGCAAGAACAAAGTGGACAGTGCTTAGATGACAATAAAAAAGTTCTGAAGTGCTCAGCAAATAGCTCTTATCTTCAAGGTTTAAAGAGTTTGGATTGTACAAATTTAGAAGTTGAGTGAGGAGAAAATACAAAGTAATCAGTTTTCAAACACGTAGAGGATAATTTTGAAGAAAGTAGTAAGTATTCTCTGTCAGTTGATTGACTAAAATAAATACCATGAAGTTCAGTCAGGAGTGCTTATGTTGGACATGAGGAATCATATCTTGCCATTGGGTCTAAGGAAAAATACACTGGGAAGTTCTGAAAGTCTTCAAAATAAGTCTAGGATGGGTGCCTCTATTTAAGATGTCGGTAATTTTGCCTTGTGATTGTACTTTACCTATTTACTTTGAGCATATGTACTTCTTTCATATTCTTACTATTAGACTAAAATGTCAATAGAATTTTAGAACTGAAGACAACTAGTTTATAGGCAAGAAAATAGAATCAGAAGTCAGGCATGTGCTGTCATAGGACTGTGTAGTAAAGGACAGAGCTAAGTTTTAAACCCAAGTCTCTTGACCCCGTGTCCAAAGTTCAGGCTGCTTTGGGGTCAGGGGGCCGTGTCACACAGTCACAGAAGAGGATATTCTTTAGCATTTCTACTTAAGATCATGCGATTATTACAGAGCAAGGCCCACTGATTTGTGAAACACTCTTTTTTTGTATGTGTGTGTAGTATGAGCCCAGAGGACCCGGTCGGCCCTTGTACCAAAGAAGAATCTCATCTAGCTCAGTGCAGCCTTGTTCTGAAGAAGCAAGCACTCCTCAAGACAGCCTGGCTCAGTGTAAGGAGCTGCAGGACCATGGCAACCCTCCACCTTTCAGCTTCTCATCCCCAGAGTCCTGGGTGAACACCGCCGCGTCTGCCCCCTATCAGAACATTCCGTGCAATGGATCCAGCAGGCCAGCTCAGCCCAGAGAGTTGATAGGTAAGACGGAGTGAGTGGGTCTCCAGACACAGAGATTCCACTCCTCAGTGCCTGGATATTTACAAGGCTTTCTTCTAGCATTCCCTAGCCCTGTTTACATTATTTTTTTTGAACAGTTACTTAATGCTCAGCACTCAGAGGTGTGCCTTAGATATACACATTAATTTAGGACTATATTGATTGCATTCTTATGGTCTGGAAGGTTAGTAGATATATCCATGTTTGGAAACTGATCCTTTTCACCTGGGTTGAATAAAAGAAGTAATGGAACTTACAATGTATTTTTTTTTTCTTACAATGTATTTTTAAATAAATAGAATCACCCTTGCTTGGGAAAATTTTTGTTTTCTGGGGCTTTTGGGGGTTGAGGGTTCATCAGGGTTGCAGGTTAGGTCAATAGCAGTTTACAAGGATTTATTAGTAAAGTGTTGATAATATGCTATACAATGGTGTGATCATGTGAGGCAGACCAGCAAAGCCTCATATCTGGGGATTAACAAATGCTCTGTTTATTTCTTATATTCTGATATACCCAGAACTCCATGGCTGATGAAGAAGAGAGGCATAGGAAGGGATAGGAATGTACAGCACACTGGGAACTTGACCTGTGTGGTGGGAAGTTTAAAGGCTCTTTCTTTGGCCTGAAACACAGCTGCACTTTCGTCTTTCCTGTGTTCCCTCTTGCTACTATACTGACTGTAAAGAAACTAATTATCCTACTCAGGTTCTCTAATGTCCCTCTCTTTGTGGGCTGTATTCCTTGAACTTTGTGAACACATCTGAGATCTTTGTGCAGGAAATTTCTGCCCTGGTGTACTTAAAATTAATTTTGTTCATCCTAGAATGGGACTCCATTGTTTCTGTAACTGACCCATTTTTGAGTATGTGCCATACAAGCATATTTTTAGAACAATGGACATAATAGGACTAAACACATTAAACGATTTTGCTTTTATTTCCTGGCAAGAAACATTGTCATTTTAATCTTTAAACATTCATTAGTACCTACTATATGTAGTTTGCATTTTGCTTGGGGTTGTTTTATTTTTTAAAATCTAACATAAATACTTGAATTTCCTGAGAGACATCTAAATTACAAATCAGTTGTGATAATTCATTAAATTTTTTGGTCGGTTGGTTATTTATTTATTTATTTTAAAGCTAATCATTTCTTTTTTTCCCCCACCTAACTGTTAGGGTAGCTTTTGACCAAAATCAGTGAAAATTTGACCTGAGCTGATAAAGTAAAAAATTCTGGAACAAATGCTGAAGCTCATGTCATTCATTATGTCCTTTCTTCAAATATAGAATAATTATTTTCTTCATTGCCAGGTGATTAATTGTAACATTTTCTAGTTAAAACTAATACTTAAAAATTTCTAAATCACTGACGTTCTGAACTAGAATTTTTTGTTCATCGTTATTATTTTCCAGAGTAATATACTAATGGTACAGCAAATGGAAACTAATCACATGTGAAGCTTCTTTCAGAAGTTTTCAGATTTCTTGAACTTGAAGAAAGCTATGTTATGTGGGCTTTAAATTTAAAACAATCCAGTGATCTTTAGAGGGGAAGCAATAGTCTAGAAAGAAGTTAATGCTTTAAAATAATTGAAAAAGGCTGGGGATTTAGCTCTGCTTTCTCCGCTTGCTGAGCAAGCGTGAGGACCTGAGTTCGATCCCCGGTACCCCCAAAAAAGAAAATAATTGAAACAATTTTATGAATACATAAAATTAGCATATTGAATAAATGAAGTACTACAAAAAGTGAATATTTTCTTCTTAATATCCAAATTTTAGTTTTCTCTTATTTTGAGCAGTTGTCTTTTTGATGTTATGCTTTTTAAATTTTGTCATATTGAGTGAGAAGTAGCTTCCATCAAGTATTACCAGTATATTTTAGAAAAAAAATGAACCATTATAGTTTAGGCTTAAAAAAAGAAACATTAGCAGATTGGCTCCCATCTCCCTCCCTTCTCTCTAACTTACTTTGAATTGAAAGAGCAACCGTGCTAAATACCTGAAGATCAAAAGAGGAAAATATCTGATTCCTTCTCTTTGGTGATTGTCTTAAGCACTTTTGATTGCAGTAAACAGAAACCATCTCAACCTAGCTCAAGTACAAAGACTTATTGGCAAAAAGACCAGTTCCTTCTGAGAGCAACTGGATAGTTACTGATAATTGTGCATAATCCATGTAAAGTACATAGCACAAAATACCTGGCCCCATAGTAAAAACTCACACATATGGTTTGTCATTATCCTAACATCTCTGTGTTGGTCTCGATCTGTCTTCTTTCTTCTACTCTTCTTACCTGCCTTCTTAATGCTTTGCTTCTCCTTCTATGTTTCAGTGGCTTTGTGTTACCACAGCACTTTGGCTCCACATAATTTAGCTTTAGGTCTCAGTCTGTCAATCTCCCACTCCCTCACCCCTGCCTGTCGCACACACACATTTCTCAGAGAAATGTTTATAATCTATTGCAGTGTTATTTAAATTCTTTTAAGCTATAGCTTAGTGGGCAGTAACACTGATTAGGTAGGATAGAGTCAAATTTTATTTTATTTTTATTTTTAGAGTGCTAATAATTGAAACCATGGCCTTATGCAGGCTAGGCAAGCACTCTACAACTGAGCTACATCCCCACCCTACAGTCAAATTTTACAGACCTTGAAACTCTGGAAGATGATAAGAAGTATGACATAGCCTGCAGCTATTTTTGTTTTTTCACCCACCTTATTCTATATTTGGTTAAAATATATTATAAGAAAAGGTAATTTTTAAATGTTTTATCCCCCCTCTGATACTGGGGATGGAACTCAGGACCTTCACACTGAGCTACATCCCTAGTCCCTTTTTTTATGTTTTGAGACAGAGTGCTGGGATTACAGGTGTGTGCAACCATATCTGAACATTTTTTTTTTTTTTGAGATAAGTCGCTATGCAGTTTAGTCTGGCCTTGAACCCACTACGGAGTCCAGGCTGGCTGGCCTCAAACTCAAGGCGATTCTCCTGCCTCAGCCTCCCAGTGCTGGGATTATAGGGGTGCACCACTACACCTGGTGACCTGGACTTTTTTGAGACAAGGTCTCACTATGTAGTCCAGGCTGGCTTTGAATTTATGATCCTCTTGCCTCAGCCTCCCAAGTGTTGAGATTATTAGGCATCTTCCACCACACTCAGGTTATTGGAAATTTGCACCTTTACATAATCTCTTGGTTCTTATTAGGGTAGCTTTTTAATTTTTTTTAGCAAATGGAATTCAGTGCCACTATTACTTAGATTAATAGTAAGAGGGGTTTTTTTGTTTGCTTGCTTGTTTGTTTGTTTGTTTGTTTGTTTTGGTACCAGGGATCGAGCTCGGAACTTTGCTCTTGCGAGGCAGGCTGCAGAATCACTCAGCTAAATTCCCGGCCCCAATAGTAAGAGTTATTTTGACCAAAAGTCATCATATAAAGCTCACTGTAATTTAAGGGTACAAACTGAACAGTCGGTATGATAAATATCAGCATGTACAGTTGTACATATAGTTCTTTATTTTTCAGCAAGCCTTCATATTTGACCATTTAGTTTTTATGTGTTAGCCATTCCAGTTCACATGGTTCTTTTGTGTGTTGTTGAGGTAGAGGAGTTTGTTTAGAGGTATGATTTCTGCATTCGGTGGCAGAAGTTGTCTGACCTCCTAGCTATACTGTCCTTGAGTTCTTTGAGGTAAGACCCAGCTATGGCCTTCTGAGCTAAGGACATATAAGAATGCTGCTGGCTGACCATTAAACCATTGTTGCTGTTCTTTGTTTCTAGCTCCACCTAAGACTGTCAAACCCCCTGAGGAGAATCTGAAGTCCGAAAGCCTTGAGGTGTCCAGTTCCTTCAACTATAATGCGCTGCAGCATCTCGGTCAGTTCCCACCACTCATGCCCAACAAGCAGATTGGGGAGTCAGCCAGCAGCAGCAGCCAGCAGAGCCCCTCGGGGAGCAAGCCAGCCATGTCCTATGCCAGCGCACTGCGGGCACCTCCCAAGCCCAGGCCGCCACCAGAGCAGGCCAAGAAGAATAGTGACCCCCTGTCTCTGTTCCAGGAACTCAGCCTCGGCAGCTCCTCAGGCAGCAATGGCTTTTATTCCTATTTTAAATAATCACTTCTTTTTTTCCAAGGGGAAAATGTTTTAATTTCTGTTTATATTAATAGAATTAAGGTAGTTGGACTTCATCTATAGATGCACAGTTCTTTGTTTTAATATTAAATATGTTCTCACTTAATTGCTTTGCTGCTAGACTTGCAACTAATTTTTTAAAAGTATATTCCATTATTTTGCATTTTTGATGTGAGTCAATTTTGACAGCTTTTATGTAGAATAAAAAATATTTTTAAATTGGTGTATTGTTATATATGTTTGCATCAAGCTAGCAGCTAAGAGGTTAATTGTGCAACTATTAAAAAAAGAAAAAAGTTTGTCTAAAATGTATTTAAAAAGAAAATTGTAAGTAGCATTTACATTTATTCAATAATATTGCGATATGCTGGGTTTCTGTACCAGAAATGGCCAGTTGATGTACAAATGTATGTTATTTTTGCTCAAATTCATTTAAATTTTTTTAAAATAAAGGGGCAGCATCTTCTAAATACTTTAAGTTTTATCAGCTTTTTTTGGTGAAGGATGCTGCATTCTAAAACTTTCTTGGTTTTAGACTGTGTGATGTGCTGTTGTACTCTCCATCCACCATAGGATAGAGCTAAAGGCATTCTTTGCAGGTGTATTTTGTATGCCACTGTTTTTTGAAGTATGAAAAAACTTTGGCATACTTAGTTATTTTTTTGGACAAGCTACACTTCAAGCTTGTTTTTAATGTTAATTTGATAGTGTGTTTTTTAAAAACAAATCATGAAGCTGAAAAATTTTTAGGATTGTTGGTGCTTAGTAGACTTGATAACTATTTTAAAAATGCGTGAATTTAGTAAAATCCTTCTTTCTCACTATGCATGTGTAAATGTTTGTAACCTGGCTTTCCCCTTCTCCAGTGGTATAAAGAATTGTGCCGCTTTAAGATTTGATTTTTTTTTTCCTCCAGTAAAAGTTTTGGTACCTAATTTGATGTTTACATTAAAATGTGACATTATATACATGGCAATTCAAATATTTGTTTTATTTGAGGAACATCATCAAAGGAAAAAGTGTTTGTCAAAAATTAATCAAAATTCATCAAACTCTGGGGCAGAAAACTACCCTTGTTTTTCATGTCTTTCAGTTCTTCTAAAATACCCCTATTGAACTTGTATAAAATATAAAATTTAACTACCTTAAATATTCTATAGTCTGATAGTTGTCTTGAATGCGCTTTGGTAAAATCCAAAGAACAGTGTTTACCCTCTTACACCTTGTGGTCTTATGACACATTTGAAATGATGCATGTCCTTATCATTTTCCTGATGTAGTAGTACAATTTTTATATTTCAGAGATATCTTGAAACTACAGTATAACTTAAAAGAAAATAAGATGAGGCCAGGGAACATTTCAAATGAGCCCAACTTTCCTCATTATCCATTAAAAAGTAGTTTTTTGGAAGACTGCTTTTCATAGGCAATCTTGTATTCACAGTACATTTTAAGAATGGATTGAAAGTGGCAAGGATAAAGAGAAATTACTTACATCTCTCATGACTGAAGGTTAGTTTAGGTTGGCCAGCTGCAATCTTCATATCATTTGGGATAAAGGCATGTCTTTGGTTAAAGGTTAGCAAGCTACAGGACAAATGAAACGTGCCTCTTATTCATTTCTACTTTTCTGCTCAGGGTGCAGTTCATTTGTACATGGCTTCCTATTACAGGCTGCAGGTCTCGTTAGGGCGGCACATGGATACCTATAGACTGCAGACATGTTAATGGTTAGTATAAATCACAGTTGGAAAACTGAGCAGCAAGCTATAGCTCTTTGCTTTCTCTGTAGGATATGAGATTGCCACATTTAGCTATGTCAAATTTTGCTTAGCATACTTTAGTGAGAAGATGGACTTTTTTTTTTTTTGCTGTATTGCTGTGTATTTCCAACTCTATGACAAACATAGCCCAGATGAAAATTAGGTCTCCCGAATGTGAGAATGTCTATGAAGAATACTTTTTTCATCAGTGATGATCCTCCCCCACCCCCATGCATGTCTACAATACAAGCTAGATAAATTTTCAAAAGCATTTTGATAATAAGAAGGCAGAATTGTACTGTCAGGTCTTTCAGTTAACCTCTTTTAATGAGGTTATTGCCTGATTTTCTGTTTCCCATACTTGAACCTTTAAAAATAGCAATTTTTAAATTATTTATGTTTCTATTTAGGAGGTCATGTACACACCCTGCCACCTTCTATAAATATATTGATGATGGACCCTTGGATAAGGAAGCTGTGCAGTTGCTATGGCAGTTTCTTTCTAAGCAGTTATTTCTAAAACATGAACAATGATAGCTACTTACTAGTTCACTGCTCGCTCTCAATGTCCCAAGTGTTCATTTCTTTCTTGTTTCTAGTCAAGGGTTTGAATGTTCTTTCCATCTGGTAATCTTTCTGTATTCTAGATCATTCTGTAATCAAGATCTAGATTATTTTAACCCCTAACAAGCTTCCTCTTTGCCAGCATTACTTAATGCCATATTTCCAACACTGCTTTAAAGAATCTTATTTATGGATACTTAATTTGTAATGATTTGAGCAAGTATTACTATAAGAATCATTGCAACTTTGTAGTTATTAGCAAGTACCTATAAGTCAGACTGATAAAATAACTTATTTTCTTATTTCATGCGCTAGGTTCAACCTTAGAGAGCTCAGATGGAACATATACATACATATATTAATATATGGATTTTTTAAAAAAGCAACTTGATGATAGCTCTGGGATAATACCAATTATTACCAACCTCCTTTTTTTCTGGAACAGATTTCTTCTAAGTGAAGATAACTGTTCCATGATTTCTTTCTACTTCTTTGTTCCTTGTATCACTCTCAAGTTTCCTTGTTCTTGCCAAAACTATGTTTCATTTATTCCACTTTTTAATTTCAGTGCAACTTAAGATTTTCTTTCTTTTTTAGTCCTAAAGAAATTTTTTTGGGTAATAGAGAATTTGTAGATTATTTCTGCTATTTATTTTCCTGATCTAAAAATGATTTTTTTTGTTAAGATATGAAGAACCTCATTCACTATAATATGGCTGTTTCCCAGTGTGCTTTTAAAAAGGAGTTTTGGTTGCCACTTTGGCATATGCTTTGCCAAGTTGTTAGAGCAGAGCTTTTTTTTATGATTAATCAGTAGTTAATTATTGACCATTTAAACTAATGTGACCTTAATTTTCCTTTTTCCACACAGCTCTGCTTTTCATGCAGGTCATCTTGTAATCCAAACTGCTTGGTGTTTGTTTGTTTGTTTGTTTTCATCAGAGATTTTAAAATAAATTCAGATAAACACCTAGTCTTTTTAGTTCAAAGAATTGCAGAATAAGTAAAATAAGCAAGAATCCCCACCGAATAAGCATTACCTGTTTAAACATAGTCATCTCCAAGACCTATTTATGAAAGTACAGGAATTGAAATTGCTGAGAAAGCTAACTGCATTTTCTAACTTTGAGATCATTCATATACAGTATAGTAGTATGTTGCTCTAGTGTAGATCATTTTATGTTTTTAATATATTTCACCTAAAGAGCAAAGCTATAAACATAAAAGAATTTATCTCTAGCCACCTTGGCCAAGAATCAGGGTGTGAAAACAATTTCCAGATAAAGTTTAGAATTTCAGCTATTGTAATTAAGAAAAGTAGATTTCCTGAGATAGTTATTTAAAAAGAGACACCATGATAGCAGTGTTCCATAGTGAAGTTGTTTTTAAAAAGGGAATCCCAGAAAATGTGTATAAAAACATATGGTTAAATTTCCAGTATAGCGAAAGATACATATTGCTGCTTTAAAAGGACTTTTTCCATACTTCTCCCTCCTTGCAGCTCCTCAAAGACACTAATTTGTCTTTTCTGACTTAACAGACATTATTTCTTGCCAACAATCTTTCTTAACACGAAAATCCTCATTTCTACCACTAGCTTGCACATTTTCCTGAATCTTGCAGTAAATATCTTGATGGATCTGATTTCTCTCTCCCCTCTTTGTCATCTGATCTATGTTCAAACTGCCTAGAAATTAGAAAAATGGATAGTGTTCTATTGATTTCTTATTGAAAATACCACTTAGTGGTGTCAGTCATATTACACAGATAACCATCATGAAAGATTATGGGATGTTAGTCTTCAAAGTGCTCATTATAAGAGGCTTCTCACATTTTCCATCTACTGAAGGTTGGACATCTATTTGCTGAGACTTAACTCTAAGTCTGCTAAATTCACAGTTACCATTTTCATCCCTGTTTAATTAGCAATCTCAAGACTGTTGTTGGAAGGAGTCTTAGCAATGTTTAACATTCTTATTAAATATTCAGAAAATGGCACAATGTTATTACTTTAAACTAGAATATCAGGTTAAATGAAAAAATAATTTCAATGTAACGTTTAAAAATTGGTACCTATTGAAAATACCTACTTTGCAATGTACTTTTTTTTTTTTTTTGCAATGTACTTTTAACAGTCATCAGAGTTTCTAAATTTTCATTGAAGGGAGGTACCTAATAGAAGAATCTAGACTTAGAAATGTGAACTGTGGTTAAACCCTAGACCCAGTTATACAGTGGTAGTCTAAAGCTTCTAAAACTGGAGTGTTCAGAAGATCCAGAGATGTTCATAGTGTGTAGTTTCAGTAATCAGAATATTAGACCAGAGTTTATTTGCAATTCATTCAACAGAGAGATTTTATTTTGATACAAATATTAAGCATAAAGCATTATAAGTTTTATATAATTCTATGAGTTCATTGAACAATTGATGAAATTTTCATTTTGTTCCTGGGGAGCCTTTTTAGCTATTTCTACCTCATATATGAGGTCTCTTCTGTATTTTATTTCTCATACTAGCATGTGATTGCCTGCCTTAGAACTATGTATAGGAGGGAAAAATCAGTATTACCTTTTAAGAAATTTTTGATTTTGAAATAATTTTCATGAATACTTTCTAAACGTTTGTGAGAAGTAAAGGGGAAAGAATGGAAACTTACGTCGGTTTCAACATGGTAGTATCTACATACAAACCTGTCATGTTTTAAGATTTTAGAATAGTGACAGCGTAAAGGAAAAAAAGAAAAGAAAGGAAAGAGGAAAAAGGTAGTATTCAAACTTCAGCCAGCATCAGACGTAACCTGGAGGTTTTCTTGAAGTATAGATTGCTGGACCCCACCCCAGGTTCTGGATTCTAGGCTGAAATCTGACCACTGGCATTTGCAACAAGTTCCCCACAGTGCTGGTGCTGGTTGGTCCAGGGATTGCACTTTGAAAATCACATGTCTCCAGTAAGTTTGAAGGTGTTTCCAGTGGTGCATTTATTTACTTGGTATAAAAAGCTGATCTCTTAAATCATTTTTAGAATTCTGATAACCTGAGTGGCATATTCCTGGAGAAAGATCTCTAAGCCTTTGGATTGACTGCCACCTCCATTTTTCCTCCCCTGGTGGGGGTCTGTGCTGCTCTTTGTCATTAGGGTGAAAGAGCCCTTTCATTTCTAGGGTGAGATTGGTTTTGTGTACGCTGCTGCTTGGGCTTTGGTCTGGAAGCTGTGCGTTTGTTTGATGTGCTTAGAGTCAATCTTGATGATCCCTACACATGGAGAATTGTGGAAAGAAGCCATCTGAAGGTCACGAGAATGCACTTTGCATTTATCGAGGCACTAAGTACAGGAGTCCCTGTCCTAAGATAGCAGTGACATGGAGCATTGAAAATGATAGGTAATACCCAAACAACATGTAGTTTTTATGGGGGGGGGGTTGGGGGGGTTGGGAGGGTGACGGATTTGCTTTTCAGATTGTGTGTTTCTCAGGTTAACAAAGTTATTTTGGATTTCTGCCATGCCAGCAGGTGTCAGGGAGAGCCTGAGATGCTGTATGTGACAGAAAATGAGTAATTGTTTTTGATTCCTTTGCTACCTTTAAAAAGAAATCTGTATATGTTTGCAAAACAGTCTAGGGCAATCTACCACCTACACAGCATGAGTTATTCATAAATCATAGGTGCACATGTATGAGCAAGTTATTTTTGAGAAAGAAATTGCCTATCACAATCTTGACAGGTCTTTGGATATTTTTACATTTGTGTGTTGTTGCTGTTGTTGTTGTTTTAATATTCACCCTGGACTGTACCTTGGGGATTATTGGGGCTCTGCTTCTGGTTTTTAGTTTGCCTTTGAATTTACTGAAATGCTAGCAAGAATAAAACCTAATTTTAAGGTGATAGACTATAGAACGATTTAGGTGTAGAAGTATACATGATGACCATCATAGAATGCACGGCTTTAGAATTCTTAATTCTTCCTGCTTAAAAAGCTTGATGATCTTTTGTGAGGATTGTTCATATGTTCAGCTCAGGTTCCTTGATGCAGTCCCAACTTATAGGGAACTTTGGTTTATTTACACTTTGCTTTGCATGACACTGTGTATGTGGAGACCTCTTTATATCTTTTGGTAGGTCAGAGGTCTCTTTTGTCCAAGTTAAAGTCCCAAAGTGTCAGTTACACTTGAGATTTTATATATCCAGACCACACATGATCCTATAAATCTGTGTATATGACATTATGTACATTACGTACTGTATCTGATTTCTGTGCCAGTCAGCTGACCTGATTCTTTGAAACCCATGAAGGTACTGGTTATATGTAGTATGTATCCTGGGTAAATATGGTGATTAAAATACTTCTCTAAATTATAAAAGTAATGGGTTTTGCATTTTTATTAAAGGGTCCTGTTATTAATGACAGGATTTTTTTTAATGCTTCAAAAATATAGTTCTTATCTAAACTTGTTCAGCTAACTTCATAGGATCAGTTGCTTAGTAAATTCATATTGGTTCTTATTTTGGAAAGCCTTTCTAAGGGAGGCTATATAAAACAGCTGGTAAGTTTCCATCTCTTCAAGGGACCAGTTGTGTGGCCATCTAAGCATATTTATGGCAAAATTATTATTTTTCTTTGCAGTAAATGATACCTCATCTAAGAGGCTCTAATACCTAAAGAGTTTATTCTTAAAGTAAAAATGACTTTGTATAATAATATAACCCCAAAGCTACTCTCTAGGGTTTTTTTCTTTCTCTGTCTTTGTCTTTTCTTTTATAGTTTAATTTCTGGAATTACTTTAGCTACTTTGGTTCCTTATAACAGGTTTTCATCTTGGGGTCTACAGTTCTACGGTGTGATCATTGTCTCAGTGAAGTTCTTTTATTTTAAAAGATTCATGGTAACACAAAATGTATTTTACTGCTACAACTAAAATGTATTTATAATAAAATGCCTTTTTAATAATTTGGAGACTTGTTTATTAAGTGTGAAATATAATTCTCGACTTCTTTTACTTTTAAGTTCAAAAGTATTACAGATGTTAAGCATGGCACTTAAATGGTAAAAGCCAATATAAATGAGAACTCAGCATCAGTTTGTAAAGTTGTAACACTCATTTCCAGAAATTTATGACTTCATTTAAATCCCCAAACTTCAGGAGTAGCAAAAGCCTTAAGATTTATAGTCTTACCTTAAAGTTTAAAGGGCATTAGTGGTCAGTGAGAAAATGAGTACTTTTCAATTTGTCATTCAACACAATGTGAATTTCTTAAAAATATTATGAATTATTCTTATCACATCACTTAGTTGTTAATTCTGTGCATTTATGGCCCAGAATTTGAGAACTCAAAAATATAGTTTACACAAATATATTATGAAGGTATAATAATAGACTTCAAAACAGTGTGTACCAAATCTTCATTTAAATATTCAAAAAACAAATTGTTGCAAGTGTAGAAAATTGCCTTGAGTCAGGGTCTTATTTTTGTTGGGGAAATGATTGTTTGCATCTGCTATGATGTGACTTTGAGAAGCATTATCTGGTCACCAAATGCTTTGTGTGCCGTCCCTATTTTTTACATCCTATTAATGGAACACTATAACTCTACCTGGAATATACTGTACTGAAGGTTTGTAAATGTAAGTAAATAGGGCAGCCTTTCACAAGGACAGTTTAACATTTATATTTATTGCAGTGAATCTGTTTTTATACTGGTTGTCTTTTCTACGAATTGAATTAATACAACATGACGTAAAGCTCTGAATTTTGGAAAGAAAAAACAGTTGTTTACATAAAAGTCAAGTGGATTTGGAGAACTTGAACTAATCTCTACACTACAAGTGACCCAAGGCCCCAAAGTCAGTGGGAAAATGCAAATATGACCCATGTTAATTCCTGTGCCTTCTTGGTACCCTTTGGAACACTTCTGAGAATGGTGTTAGTGTGTAAGTTAACATAAAACTGTAATTGATAAAACAGTCACTGGCTTTCGTCAGACTGCAAGGTGAGATGTGTGTGGAACACGGGTCACATATACAGAAGGAGAACGGGGGCAGCAGACATGGCATGGAGAGTGGTCTGCACTGAATTTGGTTCATCTAGGACCTCTGAATGCACTGTAGTAGGTTTTAGGCAGCCAAGGAGCCCTTAGTCTGAGAGTGATTCTGCTGCCTGGGTTACATGGTTTTGTCCAAAACAATCAATTCCTTACTGGATGAAAATTCTCTTTAAGGTTCAAAGAACCACCTGTTGATTGCACTGCCTCATTTCCTGTTCATTTTGTCAGCTGTAGTCAGTTACATCTCTGGAACAATCCAATTGTGCCCCTCTTTGTCTGAAGAGCCACTGTCCTGTATTTCTTAGCCGTACTGTGGAAGCATGTCAAGTCTGGATCCTGAGCTACAGCCACCAGACTGCAGCACACCACTCCCCCATTCCTGCCTGAACAGGCCCTTGACTTTCTTTTTGAAGCATTTCCTTCAGTCTTCCTACCCCCATTCCCCAAGGCTACTTTGGGGACCTCTACTTATTAAGACTGGAAATTCCACCTCTCTCTACTCTCCCTTTTCCTCTGTGCCTACAACTGAGAGTTGTCTCTTTTTTTTTATTACCGTTTTGAGTTTCTGAACTTACATGAGGCAGGGATCACAACTTTAGACCCCGAAACCTACAGCACTAGCCTTTCACCTTTTACAGAAAGGTTTTCACAAATGCTAAACTGGATCTCAAGGTTTGAAAAGAGCTTAACGACACTTTCCTCTCTTCATTGGCATCCTTTGCCAACACAGTGTGTTGACAAATACTTGGCAGGTGACAATACTTGGCAGTAGTGATGGCCTGGGGTAGAAGAATGAACTGTTGCAACAATGTCCCCCACCCACTCTGTACAGCTCTGTTAAATGGTGGCAAAGCAGTAGTAGCGTTCACAAGTATTTTGTGTCATACCAGTGTTAGAATCTTTCACTTGACAGCGTCACCATGGTTATGTCAATTTTGATGGTTGCTGCCTACCTTAACATAGCCTGGTCCGTGGGCATATATATACCCACCATGCAGAGTTCCGGAATCGTGACAAAATTCCCTTTTGTCTAAAGCTCTGGTTGCTGTTAAATCTGCAGAGAAGTAATTAAATGGAACAGAAGTGGCAGCTTGCAAACTCATGGTATTATCCCACTTGTAGCTCATTAAAACTGATGTTCTGCAAATTGATCTAAACCATTGTTTCAGGAAACTGAGCTGCTAATCCTGAGCAAGTGGTGCTGGTTAGTGGGTGCGAAGGAGCCAGCTAGACTCTGACGACGCTGACGACAAGCCAACTGGATGTGAATAGTTTCTGAGTGTCAGAGGCTTTGCAGAGAAAACTCAAGAATGTTCTAATTAGTCCTCAGCCTCTGTTTTCTTTACATGCAAAAGATACAAGAGAAGCTTAAGGAAAGGTCCCGAAATCACAAAAGTAGGTGGCTTTATCTTTGTCCCTGGTCTTCAGCCCCACCTGCTGTTTTACAAAGCCAATCAGAAGTGGGTGCTTGAGACTGAGGCTTTTTCTCGAAGCCTGTCAGAGGCAAGCTCCTTAACTTTGTGACCAGGTATAAACCGAATTCCATTAACCTCAGACAAAATTAACAGATGACTGGGGGGTAGGTAAGGGAAGAGGATTTACATTGAGAAATGAAATCTATTTGTAGAAGGCTACGGTTCAAATTAGTATCCCCAAAGACCTGTATGTTAAAGGCATGGTCCCCAGCCTGTGGCACAATTGGGATGCGGTGTGATCTTTAAAAGGTGGAGCCTAGTGGGAGATCTTTTGAGTTACAGTGGGGCATGATCTTGAAAGGGATTGTGGGACACAGGTCTCTTTTCCCTTCCCTGGCAAGCTCCAAATGGTTTCCTCTGCCATGTGTACCTGTCAGGATGTGCTGTGCCACAGGGGCAGTCTGTCATGGACTGAAATCTTAAAAACTGTGAGCCAAAATAATACTTTTCTTTTTGTAAGTTGACTTATCGCAGGTATTCGTTACAGTAACATAAACCTGAGAAGCACAGGGACCCTATATGCCATCTGGTAACACAATAATTCCTGCTGGGTTGGTTCAGCTAAAAGGGTGGAAGATCAACTGTTGTGAGAAAAAAAAAAATTGATCTAGTGTAATTAAAGGTGGGTTTGTAGCTTCCCAAAAGGCACTTCTGGGAACGTCTTGTACTCAAGGCTGTCAGCTGATGTGCCGTAGCTCAGAAAATCATCTCATCTCTGAGCCATGCAGCCCCAGGCTCCACTGTAGCAAATGCAGCTGCTTTGGTCTCATTCATCTGATTCAACCTGCGGACAGAGACAACTCATTCTGGCTGCAGACATCTGACATCAGGGAACTGGATCAGGAAGGATCCTTTTTGGGCTCCTTTCTTGCTTCCAAAGTCTTCCTTACTTGGCTTTCCCATTCTTCCTTGTAGCTCCTCCCACCCCTTCCCCAAGTACTGAGATTGAATTTAGAGCCTACTCACTGAGCTATATCCCTGGTCCTTTTTTTATTTTTTATTTTGAGGCAGGGTCTTACTGAGTCACTAAATTGCCCAGGCTGGGTTTGAACTTGTGATCCTGCCTCAGCTGCCCAGAGTGCTGGGATTACAGGTGTGTGCCACCATGTCTGGCTTCCTTGCAGCATCTTTACATGCATTCCCTCTTGCCCATTTGCCCTCTCAACAGCACTAATTCAGTGTACCAGCATGTCCTGAGGCCAGTGTTGTAGATACTGTGTGGAAGATGTGGAAGGAGGATTGGGGCAGGGAAGGTTTTAGCTGCTAGGATGATTCTGAAGAAAGTACAGGCTTTACCTTCAAAGAGCTTATAATCAGCAAGACATGTAAGCCCAATGAGTTGTACTGGGAATATGAGCAAAGTGTCAAGGACACAAGAAAGAAAGAAGGATGATGTTTGCACTGAGGGGTTGGAGAACATGTGACCTCATGATGTCAGCTGGGCCTGCAGAGTATGTAGACCCATAGGTTAGAAGAGGGCAGACCAAAGAACCCTGCTAAATCTCAGCGTGTTCAGACTCAACTTTAAAGTCATCCTCCAGGGAAGAGGGGTTGAAGGAGGGAGGGGAGGGGAATGGGGGAAATAAGAAGCAAGATATATCATGTACAGGTATAAATTCCCTATGATGAATGTGATCATTATGTATACCTAAAATGTACCAGTAAAAATAAAGCCACCCTAAAAATAAAGTCATCCTCCATTGAATTTAAGTTCCTGAAGGTTGGGACCATAACTTGTTCCTCATTATGTCCTAGTTTTGCATGGTGCCTTGCCTAGCACACAATGTTGATAATGAAGATGGAGGGCAAAATACTGGTTCCGCCTAAAAGTCCTCGTTCTCACCCTCAGAACCTGTGAATATATGGCTATATCCTAGCATGGTGGTGCATGCCTGTAATCCCAGCACTCTGAGAGACTGAGGCAGGAGGGATCACAAGTTTGAGCTCAGCCTCGGTGGCTTAGTGACTACCAACGCCCTGTCTCAAAATTAAGAAAGGGTTGGGAATGTAGCTCAGTGTGAGAATCCTGAGTTCAATCCCTGGTACTGCCCCAAACCAACAACAACAGCAACAACAACAAAACAAAAACAAACAAAAAACTCCCAAGCTATTTTAGGGTAATTGTTAAACTGAGCAAGTCATGTTTCCCTAACAATGATACCCTAACTTGCATCTCCTTGTGTTTTAGAGCCAGAGACTAGAATCGGCAGGACTCCAACAAGGAGCCAGTCCAGCACGCCACTCTACTGTAACAAGAGTTGGTTTCACTTTTACAGATGAGAAAACAAAGGCCCAGAGAACATTCACAGCTCGCTTTGTCTAGAAGGCTTTTTCTGTCCCACAGGGCCTCAGCCTACAGGCCAGCACATGGTAGGAGCTAGCAGATGGGAGTGGTTTAGGGGTGGCCCTTGGCCTTGAAAAGTCTGCAAAGCCAGGTGTCAAGGCTCACACCTGTAATCCCAGACCCCTGGGAGGCTGAGGCAGGAGGATCGCAAATTCAAGCCTGGGCAACTTAGCAAGTCCCTGTCTCAAAAAATAAAAAGGGCTGGGGGTGTAGCTCAGTACAGAGGCCCAGGACTCAGTCCACCATACCACCTGCCATGTCCTCCACACCCCCACCACACACACACACATGCACACGCAACCGCACACGAAGAACTCTGCAGATCAGCACCCTCCTTCACTTCAGTGGAACACATTACCCACATTACAATTTATTCTGCCTCCTCTTCCTCGCTCCTTCCTTTCTGCCTCTTCCCAGCACCTTCTATGCCCTGGATGAGTCACCAGCCCCTGTTCCTAGCCTGGTGGGCAGCAGACCTAGAAGGGGAAATCAGCCAGCGTGCCGTGAGGGTGCCAAGGGTCTTTGCTGGCTGAGGCCTGGCGGGCCCGGGGGCTGAGGGGTCAGGCTGGGCCTCCACACACTGCACAGGTGCCATCCCTGGCCCTAAGACATCTTCTCCCATTTGAGGCCGGTCAGGATAGCACTTCTCCAGCCAGATTTGCTGAGTGCCCTGGAGCAGGGGCAACTTCACCTCTGTGCCACTGCAGGAAACAGCGGTGGATTCCTGGACTCCACACAGCGCTCTGAGAGAGCCACCCCTGGGTGAGGGAGCCCTTCTAGCTCCTGCTCTTGCGACCCCCTCTGGTTCCCCCAAGGACTTCTGGTTGGTCGGTGTCCCCACTCTCTGGCTCCTATGGCTCTTTCGTTTCCCTCCTCATCAGATGGGGAGGGTTACACGTCATCATCACCTCTCTTCCTCTCAGATGAGCTTTAGCACAGTTTCCCTTGGCTTCGTTCCTGCTTTCAGTCCTACCCGTGGCACCCTGAGACCCATTTGCTTCCGGTGCAGGCTGTAAGGGGAGGGGCTGGCTGCTGTTTAAATCAGCCTGGTAGGAAGGGCGTTTTGAGCTCCTCAAACTCTGAGCCAGGAATTCTCAGGCTGTGGTTTCACAGACAAATTCCCTGTCCTTCATTTTTCTGCAGGGTGACCAGGACCACTTTGTGGGCCCAGAGAGGACACATCTAAACGCAGAATGATAAAGATGTTCAAGAAGTCAGCTCTTTAATATCAGGGCAGGGACAAAGTCAAAAGAACAGAAGGTATCACTCCTTGTAGTGGCAATTACCTTAATTAACTTTCTGGGCTGTGCAGGATCGATGCCCTGGGTGGGAATTAATTTATGGCCTCTGTCGCTGCAGCTGAGCGAGACTGGGAAATGAAGGCGGGGGAGGCCAGGGCAGTGGCATCCTAACCAGGCTCCTGACATCATTTAATAGATCCGTTCCACACCATGGGTTTATTAATGCTTTGTCTCCACTTCTGATCTTTTCTGAAAGTGGGCAGGGTATAAATTAGAAATGAATTTGTAAATAAAATATTTGGTCAAAATTGGACAAGTTACAGTGGCAGGGGAAATATTGCAATAGAATGTGATTAAAATGTGTCCCCTCATTTCTTGGGGTAGCGAGAGAGAGAGGCCAAAGGAACACAGAGATCCTTGAAATTCCCATTTCAAGGAAGAATGAAGAGCCCTGCCAGTTGGGTAGTGCCTACTGTGTGTTAGCCAAAGACAGTGGGACGACTCATTCCTGCCAGTTACCACGAGTTCTTGGCAGTTCCTGGCAAGGGGTCCTGGTCAGACAGGAAGTGAATGGCAGCCTTGGCTCTCATTGCTGCTTGCTGCCAGTTAACCAGGTGACAGTGAGCAACCCTCCTTGGATCCTGTTTTCTCTACACAGTGGGGATAATTAAACTTCTAGTGACACACTGAGCCATAGGAGTATGACGCATAAGTAAAAAAATCAGTAAAAATCTCCATTAAAAAATTTTTTTTTCCAAGTCAAAAATTATATTATACCTTTTTCCTGATCAGGGTTGTATGGTAACATGTAGATTTAACTAGCATCCATTTAAAATTTTGATATTAGGGCTGAGGATGTAGTCTGCCTGGCAAGCACAAGGTCCTGAGTTTGATCCTTGGTACCGGAAAAAAAATGTTAAAATTTTGATATTGTATTTATTGTGGATACTTGGCATAAATTTTAACTTAAAAATCCCTCTTGGTATATATAAAAATTGAAAGCAGGGATTCAAACAGATATCTGAATATTTCTGTTCATAGCAGTATTATTCCAGTGGTCAACAGCTGGAAATAACCTAAGTGTCCAGCCATGGAGGAATTATTATAAACCAGGTGTGGTGTATGTATACAGTGGAATATTATTCAGCCTTAAAAAGGAAGGAAATTCTGACACATGCTGCAAGATGAACTTTGGGGAGGTTGTGCTGAGTGAAGTAAGCCAGACACAAAAGGACAAATACTACATGAGTCCACTTCTGTGAGCTCCCTAGAGTACATATTCATAGAGACAGGAGAGAGAGTGTGGGAGCCAGGGGCTGGGGATGGCTGAGGATGGTTGAGTTCTTACTTCATGAGCAGAGAGTTTCAGTTTGGGAAGATGAAAAGAGTTCTGCAGATGGATGGTGGTAATTGGTGTGTAATGATGAATGTACTTATCACTACTGAATTGTACACTGAAAAATGGTTATGGTGGTAATTTTATGTCATGTGCATTTTACCACAATTAAAACAAGTATAGAACTTAAATATGATTTACTTCATGACTGAACTGCTTACTCAGGCTCTGTTAACTTCTGTGTTTTATGGAAGGAAGACAATGCATAAGAAATGCTAAGGAAGGGCCGGGGATTTAGCTCAGTGGTTTCGCCGCCTGCTGCGCAAGCGCAAGGACCGGAGTTCGATCCCCGGTACCAAAAAAAGAAAAAAGAAAGAAAGAAATGCTGAGGAAGTGTTCTGGACTCTCCAGCGTGGTAACTGTTGAATTCACGCATGCCCAAGCAAGAGATGAGAAGCGGTGGGTTTCTGAGCTAAGCACGGGCTCTGGACCATGCCGCTGCACCGTGGTTTTGCAGGCTCAGCCAGACTTGACAGGAGTCCTGCCAGCAAACAGCAGTTGGAAGATTGGAATGCAGAGGAGATTTCCCTCGGTGGACTGGCTCATTTGTTCGCTTGTTGGCTTTATGCATTTCTCTCCCGAATGCGTGGCAGTCTGGCCGCCACCCTCGTCCCTTTTATCTGCGTCCTGGTCCGGGTGCACCAGAGCCACTCTCAATGAAGTGAAAACTCTGGGAAGCCACATGGACTCTGTTCCGTAGCTGTTCCACTCAGAAGCCATGAGGAAGCTGGGTTTGGTGGCACACACCTATAATCCCAACGCTCTGGGAAGCAGAGGCAGGAAGATTGCAAGTTTAAACCCAGCCCAGGCCACTTAGTGATTTAGCAAGACCTATCTCAAAAGCAAAAAAAAACCGGCTGGGGTTGTAGCTCAGTTCGAAGGCTTTTGGGCTCAATCCCCGGTACCACACAAACAAACAAAAGCCAGAAACGGGAAGTCATGTGGAACATAGGAAGCACACCAGTCTGCTTCTGCTAACAGTGAAAATAATAAAACATAATAAAAAGATGACAATACCAACCTTTCAAAGGTTTTGGGACGAAGCCATCTATCTTCCTTCTTGCTCACAAACTGTGGCCCCAGTGGCCTGGCTGGGCAGTACTTGCACATCTGTGTTCTCCTCGTCCTGGAGCAGGTTTGCTCCCACTCTGGGACAGTCTGCTGATGTTGGCTGTGTGACCACAGACACTGGCGCAACCCCTGCCAGGTCTCTGCAGCATCCACACCTCGACTTCCCATGGTTTAGATTCTTGGCATCAGCCCCTTCTCTCCTTCAACCTTTTTGCATTTCCGAACCATGGGCCACACTTTCTGCTCAGTCCCTAACTCGAAAGCAGGATGGGCCGTTTCTGTCCACCCTAGGCTGCACAGCCAGCCCAGCCCCACCTCAAACCTGCCCAGGTGCCTCCAGGCCCACACCCTTCCTTCTAGATTGTCTCGTGCGCAGGCACATGAAAGAATAAACCAATGTCTCTCTCTTTTTTTGTATCAGGGAACTGAATCCAGGGAGGGCCTTTGAACTGAGCTACATCCCCAGTCATTTTTTATTTTTCATTTGGGGACAGGGTCTCAAGAAGTCCTTAAATTGCCCAGGCTGTGATTCTCTTGCCTCAGCCTCTCAAGAGTGCTGAGATTCCAGGTGTGGACCACCACGCCCAGCTCCATCTCTGTATCTTTTGCTGATGGGAACTGCAGGGTTTGAATAGACTGACTGTGGCCTGTACAGTTCTTTGCAAGAGCATCAGGAACCACTTTCCAGAAAGAGCCAGATAGCAGGTTTGGGCTTTGCAGGGCAAACCCCTCTGATGAATCTGCTCAACACTGCCGTTCTGGTGAAGCAGCCACATGGTACACCCATAGGGACACGCCTGGCTGTATGCCAATAAAATGTTATTTATGGACACTAAAATTTGAATCTCATAATTTTCATGTGTCATGAGATAGTTTTGGTATTTGTAATACATTCTTTTGATTTTGTAAAAGTCATTACAGCTGTGAAAACCACTGTTAGCTTGCAGGCCACACAAGAGGCAGTGGACCAGCTTTGTCCCACAGACTGAGGTTTGCCAACCCCAGCCCTGGCAGAATGAGCTCCAAATAGGACTGTGGTGTTCACAGCAAGAACCATGAGGGTCCTGTCTGCCAGCCACATCTGCTTTCTGTTTCTGAGGTCCAGGTAGTTACAGTGGGGTTTGGGGAGGACGAGGAGCTCAAATGATGTCGCACCGCATGGCCCTGTGTCTCTAACCTCTAAGCCCTGCTTCCTGGTGTTCTTTGCAGAAAAATCCAGCATAAGAAACCAGAGCCCTGTGGCTGGGCTGCTTCAGCACTTCATTGGCACTGGATTCTTAGCGTGCCTGACTCTAGAAATACCCCTCCTATTTTTAACACCCTTGCCTACTCAAGAGGGTTTCCAGTTTCATCCCAAACAATCCCAGGGCCCAGACATACAAGTTGGAATTCAGAACCTATACGCCACATTGGTTCTCTTCTCCTCTCCACCCCTCCCCGCAAACATCATCACTGTCCCTGGGGACACATCTTCCTCTGGGGTCTGGGGCCCTCGGGCTGCGGCCTGAATCCAACCAATTGCTATGCAAGGCGCAAGGAAAACAGGGTTTTCTGAGAGCTTTTATTTCAAACCACAGTCAGATTCTACCCAGTTAAAAATGCCCCTTAGGGCTCCTGGATACCAAGGAAGGATATTTATTTTGTCACGGAAGAAAGAGGTACTGGCTCTCTACACAGGGGACACCCAGAATGGGTAAAGGAACACAGGCTGTCCCTGAAAGGTTGTTAAAGACCATAGGAGCCAGCTTATCATAGGCAGCGGGCACAGCGGGGACAACCTTACGCCCTCTAGAAGGTGGGGGCCCTCCAAACACTTGTGCACCTGCTGGCTTTTCTCCCTCCAACCCTGGGCAGGTCTGGCTCATGTCCACTTTCTCATGAGAGGAGCTTGTTGCAGCCCAAAGAGTCGCTTAGAGAGGGGAAGCAGCCCACAGCTGTTGTAGGTAGGGCAGAGGGGAAGGGGCAGATGTGAAACTCCTGCCTCCTCTCTAGAAGGTTCTGGGCTGGGACTAAGCTTCCCGAGGTCTAGTGCTCAGGTTCCGCATCCATGCAGGACTCCCAGGGGTTCTGGGGCATTCGAGGCAGGGAGAAGAGCAGGAGGGCAATGCCACCGAGGAAGAGCAGGATGAAGGCAGCACAGGCGCAGGCAAAGGACCAGGAGTAGAAGTACTTGATCCAGACGGTGTCCTCACTGTCAATCATGCGCTTCACCGACTGCCGCAGGACCTCCACTGAGACCAAGATGCAGAGCCCTGGGGACAGACCCAGGGGCATTCAGGAGCCGAGGGCACTGCTGCTACCACCCCCAGTCTGCCGGGCCTACAGCTACTGCGTGGGGGAGAAGGTAGTGACTTTGGCCTGGTTGAGGCAGGGAGGGGTGACTGGGAACCTGCAAGACCCCCCCCACCCCATGCTGTGGTCATGTCCTGCCGGAAGGCTGCCATGAGATGGACCACATTTCCTCCCGTCTTTTGGTTAATTGCTCTCTCGGAAATTTCCTCAGTGCCTGGAGGATAGCGTCATTGTGCAAAATGGATGGAATAGCAATATCTTTCTCTCTTCCAGGGCTCCTGGGGTCACTGAGGACCCAGCCAAGTTTGTCTCTGCTCAAGCCCTGAGGTAGGTGTGAGCGCAGAGGGGGACCCGGGACATCATCTACCTGCAAAGGCGTAGAACATAGATGCTGGCCGCAGTAGGTAATCCCGCTTCTTGCGGAAGGACAGGAGCGTGCAGATGGTGCCCACAATGATGAAGCCAAGGCTGAAGATGCCGATGGCCGCTGCTGAGATGCTGTATTCTGAAAAACGGAGGGGGCTTCAGGCATGGGGCTCATCCCCACTGGCTGGTTGTACCTTTAGCCAGACTAGTGACAATTCCCATTTCACACCTGACTGAGACTCACTCAGTCACACTTGGGGAAGGGCTGCAGTCAGGGGTTAACAGGACTTATCCAACCCACCCCCTCCCCTGGGGCAGAGGCCGGGGCAGGAGGTGGAGAGGCTTGTGGCCAGAGTCTTTTCTAGAGCAGAGATCTTCCTCCAAGTGACAGGCAGAGGAGGCACTGAGGCGTGGGAGGTATGACAAGGGACTTCTAGAAGAACAGAGTGTGGGTGTTACTTAGCATGTGTGAAGGTGTGTGAGGGTGTCTCCTAGTGCTGTACGAGAGATCTGCTGGTGTGTGTGTGTGTGTGTGTGCGCACATGTGCACGCGCCTGTCTGAGTAGGCACATGCACACTATGTGCAGCCATCCACGCATGTGCAGGCCTGGTCTGAACACCGCACCGCGTGTGCCTCTGAGCTCCATCTTGTGAAGGAGCACAACGGTTCCTCCTGGTTCCCAGGGCATGATTTATACATGAGGGACTTGACTGTTCCCCTGCATGTATGGACCCAGTCCCAACCCCCAAAACCTTCTCTAGGACTCTGACCACTTGTTCCGTTTTCTTAGCTCCTGTCACAGCAGCCTGCCCCAGGCTGTGTTGGAAAACATGCTCCTGCCGAAACTTAGAGCTACCAGGAAATGTCTTCTTTACTAGCTGTCCTCAGTGCCGATGAACATGCTCTGGGCACCTAGAGAGGGTTGCTGCCATTTGTGGCCCCAGAACGGGGAGGTGGCAGGCTGCTCAAGTGCAGCAGGGGAAGTCAGCACTTTTCTGACTCCCTGGCTCAGCAGTGTGTGACAGCAGTCGCTTCACACTACCCGCTCCCTTGTCTGCTGCGGGCTCACCCTTCTGAGTGGTGAATTCGAAGATCTCCGAGCTCTCGCCTGGGTTGAAATGTCTGAAGTAGGAACAGTTCTTCTCTGCAAAGAAGGGAGACAGCCTGTGAGTTGGGATAAAGGACCAGAAGCCAGGACAGAGGCACAGAGAGAACGTGGCACCATCCTACTGGCACAGAGGAGACTGCTGGCCAGCTCTCTTCCCCCAAATCCTGAATCTGGGCCAAAACACTTCTCTGACGCTTTGAAGAACATTTCAGCAGGATAATGGGGTTGCATAAGAAGCTAGGCAGTCCTCAGGGAGCAAAGACTGCAGGAGTTGATGGGGCAGACAGCATGTGACTAAGGCAGATAGGGTAACCAAGGGGGAGGCTCACGTCATTTGTCAGAAGAGCAGAGTACACGAGTAACAACAAAGAACCTAACAGCCAGGCCGATGCCTCTCCCCAAGGGACACTGGGCAATGCCTGGAGACATTTTGATACAGAATAGGATATTCCTGGCATCTAGTAAGTAGAAGCCAGGGATCCTACAAATACCCAGGACGCCCCCCCCCTCGCCCCAACATAGAATCATCCCGCCCCAAACGTCATTAGTGTCTAGGCTGAGGCTTGGGACCAACCCAAAATCTAGAGCTGTGTTTCTTGTCAGACTCCAGGCCTGCCCTGATTCTCTGGGAGTTGTAGGAAGCAGCATTTTTTGAAAGCATTTCAGGAGATTCTGATGCTCAGCCAGGTTGGGAACCCCCGCTGGGGGCCTCTTAAAATGCCCTGCAAGGGCCGCTAAAGAACCTCCTTCTGAAGGCTGAATTCTGACTGTCTCATTTCATCAGACCTGTAGGGAACAGGGAAAGGGGACGTTACTAGAACCTCTGCAGTAAGTCCTAGTCTTCTGTGAGCCACGGCAGCACAAGGCAAATTACAGGAAAGGTAGACAAATGAGACTGAGAAGAAGCTGAGCTTTGGGTCTGATCAGTGCTGCTCTGGGCGGCAAAGACGAAAGACCCCAGCTTACCGCACCTTTTATTCAGTACATCGGGAGAAACAGATGTAACAAATGACTTGCAGAGAGTTCAGTACATCCTGCGTAAATACGATGTAACAATCCAAGATCAAGGAGGAACTGAGTAGATGTTTGTTCCTCCCAGGATGTTTTCAGCTCCCGGGATGTTTCTTGTCCTGGAGAATCACAGCATCACCGGATCATGGAGGTCTCAGTTGGGACCGGAGGCCAAAATGGAATTATGTCTCAGAATTCTATAGCTGGGCTGTAGGCAGGAGAACTAGGCTAACCAAATGATTTTACCCTAAAATTATGTAGCATTGCTCCCAACACAGACCTGCAGGGCCTGTGCCTGGGTGCAGCCCAGACACGAGCTTCCCTGGTGAGTTTCCTGGTCCACCTGATCATTGTCATAGAAGCCACAGAAGGTCTGGGGACAATAGGACCCCAAATCTGGATTTGATGGGGAGACAAGAGAGAGGTTCAGCACAAAGAAATTCACACTAATTTTAAATATAATTCACTTGCATTTTCCCCTTTAGTCTCTGTCTCGTAACTAGACATACCATGACATCCAAATAAAGTCTTATCGGTTGCTGAATATGTTTAATATTCTTCACTACTGATTTAGGAACTTGCTGAATGGATTGTTTTATATTATTTTATGTTTCTTTTTTTAAAAAACTATATTAGATTTCTTTTTATTTGTGTGAGGCCCTTCATTGATTTCTTTTTCTTGTGGGCCCAAGACCCTCAATAGAAAAACATCTCTGCCTTTAGTGTAAATGGAATTTGGAATTCATGCTTCACCTTTAGGCTCCATATGCATGATCAGAAGGAGGCGGATGCCCAGTTGCTTCTGAAAATCTACCCCAGGGGCTACCAAAGTCACATTTTTGTGTTTTTTTTGGTACCAGGGATCAAACTCGGGTCCTTGTGCTTGCGCAGCAGGCGGCGAAACCACTGAGCTAAATCCCCGGCCCAAAGTCACGGCTTTTGTTGGGATGAAAGCTTCCTTCTGTCTGGCTGCATCATCTGATTGCCACTTTTCCTGTGTTTCCTACTCTTTCCCCCTCCTCCAGAATCAGGGCTGCTGCCTGTCCCAAGCTTCAGGAAGGAGACGATGCTGGCGTTGGAGCCCGGGGTAGCAGTTCCGAGCAGTGAAGAGCCTCCTCTGTGAGCATCTATATTTAAATCATTTTCCTTCCGAGCTGAGTTACCTGGAATGCCTGACGGCTGGTGGTGATGTCAGAATCAATCCTGTGTTTTTCTGTCTCCCAGCCCCCACTGCTATTTTAAAGCATAATGTGAACCTCTTATATTTGTTAGATTATTAGCTGTAGATTCTCTTTAGTCTCCGCTTCAAAACAGCTCAAGCGATGTCATAAGTCTCCCAGAGTCTCTCTCTGGACAAAGGAACATTTCTGTTTCGTTCTTTAAGAGCCAATTTCAGTTGTCATTGAAAATCCTCTGAGAAGAATTGAGTGCATTCAAGTGTATTTCACGGTCAGCTGCCTCCCTGGCTTCTCGCTATCTGTGAGTTAAAAGCCTTCCGAGCTGGGGGCTGAGTCCAGGCCACCTCGAAGGTGTAGCCAGGCACAGCTGAGTGGTCCTTCTGGGCTGCTGAGATGACTCGCTGAGGGAGCCTTTGGAGCAGCCCTTCCGGTACGCACAGGGCTCCCCTCTGGGAACAGGGACTGGCAACTGCTGCTGGGTGTTGGGATAAAAACTCTGAGCTCTGGTGTGCCAGGGTAGGCCAGAGGTCTGTGAGGGTGAGGCTGTGCCCTTTGGAGGGAGTTTTTCCTTGGTGGTCCAGGCACAATGTTTCCCTCGCTCTTTTCCTCTGTGAAATACCCTGAAATGGGGAAGAGGGGACGCCGGGCATCCAGTGGATAAGATTCCTTCTCAGGGCTCTGGAAGCCTGTTTCTCTCTGATGTGACTGGACTTGGGGCCCAAGGATGGCAGCCCGATCTCTCTATCTCTCTGTCATATTCCTTCTCTTCCTCTCTTCCTCCCTTCCTCCCTCTCTCCTCCCTTTCCATTTTTTGTTTGTTTTTTGAGATAGAGTCTCACAGTGTAGTCCAGGCTAGACTTGAACTCACTATGTAGCCCAGGCTGGCCTTGAATTTGGGATCCTCCTGCCTCAGCCCCTCCTGAGTGCTGGAATTATAGGCATGTGCCACTATACCCAGCCCCATTTTCTCTCCTGCACATGAGGAAAGCCTGGCTCCTCTGCCCTGGACCTGGTAGGAGCATCCACTCTAGGCTACATGGCTGCCTATGGGAGACCACAAGCCCCTTCATGGTCCCTAATGGCCCCTAAAGGTGGAGTGGGCATGTCAGATCCACACCTCAATCAGGACAAACCAAGCCAGGCAGCCTCCAGTGTCATTCAAATGAGGCACAGGGTCCTGTCACATGGGCAGACCTTGTGGTGACCTTGTTTTCCCTGTCTTTGCCCCTTTGTCTGGGTAGGTGATGTTTGAGAAGCTGAGCGACAAGGACAAGTTAAAAAGGAAGCCCGTGAGGTAGGCCCTGTGTGGGCCACTGAGTCACAGGCAAGGCGTTTGATGGAGAGGGACAGGGATAATTGTGCAGACTCTGCAGATCCCAAGCCTTCCCGCCGTGCCCCCTGGATTACCCCTGCCACCCCCCGCCCCCCGCCACGCCACGGGTCCATCACCCTTGCACTGACTCCAGGCTGCAGCTGTGCCTCCATAGGCTCCAGCTCCCAAATGGGCCAGGATCCCAACAGCAGGAATATGACTGGGTGACTTAGGACTCTGCGGTTCCTGCAGTCAACTTTGGCTTATTGCAATTTTAATATTGCTATCTCTATCTCTATAAGATTCCTTGGTCTAAAATGTGAAGTGGGTTGTTCCTTTAAAAACATGGTGATCAGCTTTGGGCTTGGCTGGGGATAGGCATATTCTGGTTCCAGAGTCACTGGGCATGCAGAATCATAGCTGGAGCCCCGACGTCAAAGAGCCAGAACACTTGGTGAACGCGAGTGAACAGCAGGTGGCTCTGGGTTATCGCCAAGAATGTGTTAGGTAGCAAGCACCCATCAAAGCCTTGGCTATATTAAAAAATAATTTGATTTGTGCAAAACCCGAGGGAGGGAGTGCTTTAGGGATGGGAAGAAAGTTCTTACTTGGATCAATACCAATGTTATCTTCAGCCTTTTTGTAGAAGATGCTCCCTCCGTTCTTGACAGCAGCAGTTTCCATGTCGCTATCTGTTCCTGCCCCAACTGAAGAATTGTATAAGACTAACAGGAGAAATCCCCAGACCTGAGCCTGGAGCTCAGAGCATTACTCCTCAGTGGGCGGAGTCTAGCTATGACCTTGGCCTCCAGTCTGGGCTCACATGGGTGGTGAAGGGATCCCCTGAAATTCGTGGGGTCAGGGGTACCCTGCCCCACTCCCTGCACAAGACTGAAGGAGAAGCTGGGCCACTAGGGAAGTGGGGCACTGGGGCAGGCTGCTGTCTTGCCTAAAAAGGTCAAGCCTGAAAGAAGCAAAGACAGGGACAGCTCTCTGGGGACTCACCTAGGCCTTTCAGACAATTTGGGAGGCTTTTGGCCATTATTTTCCCACACATTTCCTGTTCCTTTCTTGCTCCTTCCTCTTCTGGGATTCCCATTATGTCTCTGAAGCTCTGTTCATTTTTAAAATTATTTCTTCTGTCTGTTCCCCAGAATGACTAATCTCAATTGACCTATCTTCAAGTTCTTAGACTTTTTTCTTTTGCCTGCTTGCATCTGCTCTTGAGCCCCTCCATTGAAATTTTCAACTCTGGAATTTCTCCTGGAGAAATTCCTTTAAAAATAATTTTGACCCTTTTTTTTTTTTTTTTTTGGTACTGGACTTCGAACGTGGGTCCTTGTGTTTTCAAAACAGGCGGCAGAACCACTGAGCTAAATCCCCGGCTAATTTTGATCCTTTTATTGATATTATCTATTTCATGAAATATCATTCTTTAGTTCTTTAGATATGGTTTCTTTCAGTTCTTAGAATATATTTAAAATAGCAGATTTAAGATATTCACTAAGCCCAGTATCTGGTTTGGTAACATTTCAGAACTAATTTTGTAAAGTCTGTATTCCTTGTCATGTGTGACCACTTACATCTCTGTTCCATTAGCTTAGTGGTCAGTTAACAAGTTTCCTAAAATGTCTGGAACCAACACATCGGCTAATCACTGTGCACACCCACTGCCTTTTAGATTCCCAGGAATATACTGAAGCTCTTAAAAGCCACTTAGGGATGTCTCATTCTCCAGCTTTTTGGCTGACCTATCATTTCCCTCAACTGTTATCTCAGACTGCCATGATGTTAAACAGTTATCTCTAATTGTTTTAAGTGTCCCTTGGGAGACACTTTGCACTGGATAAGCTGAGAGATAGGTCAGTTAAAGACAACTTTGCAAGTGGGGACTTCTAGGGGATGACCAGCTGGGTCAGATAATGGCGCACTCTGAACAGGGCTGTGAAAGAGATGCAGCCCCATTCTGTCCTCAGACTGGCCGCCAGGCTGCTGGTCTTCGCTGACCATGGGATATTGGTTTTCAAACATAAGGTAGAACTAGGGAAGGGGAGAGGGAGTACAGCCAAGTTAAAACATCATAAATTCACTGTTTCTCCTGAGAGTCACCCATTTTTCTTGAATAAGCACTTGCTGGGTGGCTAGGTTTGGGTTAATTTCCTGGTTTCTGAAAATGTGAAATATGACAGTTTTGGGTTTGTTTTTTTTTGCCACCATTCTCATTGCTTTGATGGAGCAGAAAAATTTTGGAAGGGAGTTCTTTTTTTTTTTTGTTACCGGGGATTGAACTTGGGTCCTTTCGTTTGTGAGGCAGGTGTCTGAACCACTGAACTAAATCCCCGGCCTGGAAGGGAGTTCTTAACTGTCGTTTTTTTCTGATGTTATTCAACTTTAATATAGATAAATCACTGCAATATTTGGCTCATGTGCTACATTGTGTGCCATTATTGTAATTGTTGTTAATATTAAATGAGAGAACAAAGCTAGGCATGGTGGTGCACACCTGTAATCCTAGAACCCAGGAGGCTGAGGCAGGAGGATTGCTGTGAGTTTGAGGCCAGACCCTGTCTCAGAAAAATCAAGTAAAATCAAATAAATGAGAGAACTTGGATAAACCATCTTCCTCTCTCCAGAGGAGAGTGGTCCCAGGGAAAGCAGAAAGGGTGGATAGAGTAGGGAAAAGATGTTCATTTGTAGAGAAAACAGACAGGAAAAGGCAGGAACATGCTTGGAAAGTGCTCAGGGTCACAAGTGTGGGAACTGTGATTCACAGCTGGACTAGGGTGAGAAGGCCAGCACACAGACCGACTGCTGGGCCTCCAGGCCAGGCAGTGCCTGCCGGTCCCTTGCACCTGGCCCTCTTGCTTGTCTTTTCCCTGCGTGGTTTCTGTTCAGCACTCTCCTCATCTGCTCTGACTTTAAAAGGCAGAAGGCTTCAAGGACAGGTGTACAGGACCATAATGTGCATTCCTATGCATGGTCACTGGAGAACCTGCCTCGCCCTGCTCTGCCCTGCTCTGCCCTGCTCGGCCCAGGGCGTTGGCTGGATGATGCATCTGTTTATGAGTGTGTAGCAGCAGCCAAGGGCGTGGGCATCTGGACTATGTGATACCCTTCGAGCACTTGCCCACGCCTGTCAAAGCCCTCCACCCCAGGACTCAGTGTTTCCAAGACAGCTGGGTATTTACGAGTCTCTGTGTACCCAGCAGGGGTGAGTGAGGCTGGGGTACCCTGAAGCAAGCAGCGGCGAGGAAGAAAAAAGAGAGGAGCAGAATATGGGGTTTGGGCTCTTCGTCCTACATGCAGACTGCAAGATCTTTTGGGCTCAGCACTGATGCTCTTGAAGGGTGGATTTCAAGGAATAGCTGGTCTGATAATAGAAAGAAACACTTCTGAACATCAAGAGGGAAGTCATGCATACCCTGGCTACTGCCACCTAGAAGACACGACTGCAAGCACCACATGGGATCTTATGCTGCTGGGCCTGAGTTCTGTATTTTATAGAGGAGGAAGCCGAGGCTGAGATGAACCTCGTCACCCCCTAATAGTCAGGGGGGTGGTGGGAGATGGGGGTGAGAACCAGGCCCGATTCTCCATCAAGTGCTCTTTCATCCAGGCCACGCTTCCTTCACATGTCCTGAGGGGTCCATGTTTGCAGAATAGAGATCGGTCAGGCTCATGTAGGCTTCCTAGGCAAGGAGCTCACCTGTAAGTTGGCTGGGTCACATGGTAGCAAATCAAGGATTACCCTGAAATTCCAGGCATTTTAAGGAAAGCTGAGCAGCTCTAAGCAGCCTGAGCTAAGGGAAGGCTGCGCAGATGGACTGTGGGTTTTTACAAGGCAGGTGGCTTGTCGCAGCCATGTTCTGCCTCATAGACATGTGCCTGTGCTGTCGCTCCAGGCCCTGCACCCAGAAGGGCCCCATGCCTTCTTTCAAGCTCTGCTGTTACTGCTTAACATTCTTGGTAACTGGGAAGAGAGAACACTGTTTTCATTTTGCATGAGACCCCACAAATCCCATAGCAGTCCTGTGTGCCCTCCACGGATCCCACCAGCCTGAGTATACACAGTCACCCAGCCTGTTTCTGCAGGGAGAGAACGGAGCTGGGACACCTGTGAGTGACCACTGCTGGGGCCGGAAGGTCCTAGCCTGGCAGATCTGTCCCTCCTGTTTCTCCTTTCCTGCAATCTGCTCTTGGGGAGAAACCCCAAGCCTCCGCAAGACGGAAGTGACCAGAGACAAATTCCCTGGTTTTACAGCCCGGCTGTGGACACCAGCGCCAGCACCTTTGGTTCTGAGCTTCCTCCCCTTGCAGGGAGGGCTGGATGGCTGCTCAGTTCTGAGGCCGAGAAACCTGCCTCTTCTCCCTTGCGCAACTTCTCTGGGGCAAAGGGAAGGGCAAGAGGCACAGGGAGGGGAATGAGAAGTGGGTACGTTACCCCCAGACAGGGTGAGATGTCTGCAGCCCCTGTCCTCATTGGCATTCACTGCGATGCGTGCGGTGCAAATCCTCCAGAGGCCGAAGTGGGCTGCCTCGCAGGTGGTGTTGTGCTGCTCCATGTGGGGGCTCAGCACGGCCCAGTGGTCAGTCACCACGGCCACCATGGCCAGCACCATGCCCACCAGGATGCAGAAGAGGGTCACACGAACCTTCAGGGACTTGGTCTGGGACATGGTGGTCACTGAAGTCAGGGTTCTCTGAGAAGGGGCAGCGGCGTCTCCTGGGGTAGGTAGCGGCCTGATTAGCGTGGTGGCAGTGGCTTTGGCATGGGGGTGGAAGCTAAGTTTAGTGTGCCTGGCTGAGCCAGAGTGGGCTGGCCTTGGGGCTGAGGGACACTGGATGGGGCTGAGCAGCTGCCCAGACGTGTCAGGGGCCTGAGGAAGGCTTCTATTAATGCTCGCCTCCAGGCGCGTCACCGAGGAAGGCTCTGCTCAGGTTTCAGGGCTTTCTTCTCTCTCCTCTTGGAGACAGAAATACTCTGTAGTGGGGCAAGGAGAGAAGGCTCTAGATGGTGACCGGAAGCCTCTACTACGAGGTGGAGCTGGGAGGGGACAGGGAGGGCCCCTCTTGTTCACCAGGTGTGAGGGCTGAGGGATACTGTGGGGTGAGGGCAGAGAACCCTGGGAGACAGGAAGTGTCTTCATCCTGGGGCTCTGGGTATCCCAGAAACCTCCCTGGGGACCTCAGGGAGACCCCACCGACCTCCCACACAAGCCCCGCTTCATCCCTCCCATCACAGGAAGATTTCCCCTGTGAAATTTCCCAGGCTTGGTCTTCCCTGCTCTGACCCCGCCATGATAAGCTTAGTTTCTTTTCAGTTCTTTTCCCATCCCTGCTATTAGGTCCTGAAGGGAAGCTTCATTTGGGGATAGTACATCTTTAACACCTTTCTGACATTTGCAAACAGCCCTTTGAATTGGGGAGAGACCAGCCCGAAGGGGACAAGGGCCCAAGGGGCCTTGACTACAAGCTGTCTCATAGCAATTTTCAGTTTCATCTTCCATTAAGGGTAGGCAAAACACTTTCCAGTTACGTTTTCACCTATGAAATAAGCACGTACATAAAAATATAGGCCGATTCACAGGCACTGGGTGCACAAATACAGCAGAAAACATATGGAGGTGTGGGACCCCTGCCACGGGTCCTGCCTATTCCACACCCGCCAGGCTGGTCCTGAGGTCCCCGTTCCTATGGCCCTCCTGAGTTCTGCTGTGTCTTCTCTCTCAGGTGAGCAGGGGGCCCTCTTTCTGAGTCCAAGAAGTTGACACAGAACCAGAAATAGATCTCTGAACTGGGCAGGATCTTGAGCTTCAAAATCCAGGCCTCAGGTTGGTAGAGGTTATAGGAAGACTCTGCCCGTGAGCAGAGAAGCATTCAGGCATCCAACCTTGGACTCACAGAATCCACACGCTAATGCTAACTGTGATAACAGCCTGATTTTTTTGCCTCCAGTACTGGATTGAACCCAGGGCTTTCACACTGAATTACATCCAAGCCCTTCCATTTTTAAAAATTTTGAGACAAGGTCTCAGTCACTAAATTGTCCAGGCTGGGCTCAAACTTTCCACCCTCCTGCTTCAGCTTCCTGGAGTACTGGGATTACAGGTTTGTGGCACCATGCCCAGCTACAACAGCTCATTTTCAGTGAGTGCTCATTGTCTACCAAGAGGTCTGCTAAGCCTTTACATGTCATCAGAGTTAATCTTTTTTTTTTTTTTTTTTGAGACAGGGCTCGCTATGTAATTCAGGCTGGCCTTGAACTCACTACATAGCTCAGACTGGCTTTGAACTCAGGGCAATCCTCCTGCCTCAGCCTCCCAAGCACTGGGATTATAGGTGTGCGGCACCAAGCTTGACCATGAAAGTTAATTTTCACACTAATCCATCAGTGAGAACACAGAGGCTAAGAGATAGGCTGTGTGACATGTCCAACGTCACACAGCAAGGAAATGGTGAGGCCCAGTACCACAGTCCATAGCCCACTCTCTGAACCAGGGATCACAGCTGGGAGAAACCTTCAAGATCCATTGTGAGCCAAGGGGAATCCACAACCCAGAGAAAAAAATGTAAGCCAGGACTGGGCAGCGAATAGGCACCAGAACTGAGCGGAGACTCCAGCCATAAACTGGTGTTCGTGCTATTCCATCTCAACCTTCATTTTAATGAAACTAGCCTCCACCAGATAATAATCTCCAAAACCTCTCTCTAAACATTCTTCCTCTCTCCTTTCCTCCCTTGCTGCTCCCCACCCTGTGTTCCTAGTGGAGGCCAATCCATCAGAGCCAAGTGCTGACTGACCTGCAGACTCCTGCCACAGACCCTGTGAGGCTCAGTGACAGTGTGTGCCTGGGAGATGAATCCCCTCCCTGGAGAACTTCCGGATTTGGGAATGTGGCACAGACAGTCCTTTGCGCTGCTTGTGTAGACCCAGTTTCTGAAACCAGGAAGCTGGGGCTCTTGGGGATGCTGGGCAGCCTGGGGGAGACCTACTGTGTGCCAGGGACCCTAGTAAAGTTGCAGTCAGGGAGCCAGAAGATGGTTCTAGTGTTTTTAAGACACCACATCTTGAAAGAAGCTATTTAATTGTATCCTTACAAGTCAGTGGGGGTCATTTGAAGAAATACAAATGTATTCTGGATTTTCTGGTGTGGTGGGCACCCTGGGCTCCTGCTGCTGTCTCTGGAGGTCTTGGAAAATGCCCTGAGGTGACGTGGCACGTGGGCTCACTCAGTGGTGGCCATGATGACACTGTGGGCCAACAAAGAAGCCAGGCCTCCCTCAAGGAGGGCAGCTATGGGGCAACTCTTGCCACGCTTTCCCACGGCAGGGGGCCAGGTCTGTGCCAAATCCTCCGACCCAGCATGAGTGGGAGCATTAAACTTTGATGGCCTTTTCCTTTTGAAGCCCTTTGTGGAGGCCATGCCACTTTGCTGGCAGCTCTAGCGATTGCAGGCTGGTCTCCTTTCTCTTCCCTGTTTCCTAAATCTCCTCAAATAGACCTTTTCTGCTCACAAGGCTGCCATCAGGCTGTGCCTTTGCACCTCGAGGGCCTTACCGGGCCAGGAAGGGGGTGAGCAGCCATGATGACAAGCATCTGCCGGGAGCCAGGGTGGGCTATAGCCGTAAGGTCCCCTCGATGCTGCACTTCCCGGGGCACTGGGCAGGAGGTGTGGGGAGGCAGCAGGAGAGTGGGCAAAGCTTGGTAGGGACTGAGCCAGCAGCTGGGATCACAGCCTGCTGCCCGCTGTCCAGTGGTGTGGCTTCCACAAGTCCCAGAGCCTCTCTAAACTGCCCTTTCTTCCTGTCAAGTGAGAGCAATGGGCCTGGAGGGGCCAGGATGAGGAGTAGTGACAAAGCATTTTACCAGCTAGTGTGTGACAGGTGCCACAGGCTGAGTGGTGTCCCTGAAATTCCTGTGTTGAAGCCTCCAGTGTGACAGTGTCTGGAGGTAAGGCCTTTGGGGTGAGGGTGAGGGCGGGGTCCTCACGGTGGCATTATAAAAGGCACTCTGTCTCACTGTGCCATGCAAGGACACAGCCAGAAGGCCGCTGTCTGCAATCCGGGGGGGGGGGGGCTGGCCCCACAGCCTCAGACTCCCAGCCTACACACCTCTGAGAGGATACTTTTCTGCTGCCCAAGACACCCAGCTCATGGCAGCCTGTTATGGCAGCCTGAGCAGCAACTGGTACAGGATGGCTGTGACTACTGTTGCTGCTATTACTGTGTGTGGACTATGGTTGGATAGGTTTTGCCCAATAGACGGTAGGCAAGGGTTCAGAGGCTATGTTATATATTCATTCTAGGTCTACCCTGTGGGCCTACCCTGTCTCCAAACCTAGGCTAGGAATCTCATCTTCATAAATGCTTTTGTGTGAGTGTGTGACACTGGAGACTGAACTCAGGGCCTTGGGGCTGAGCTATATCCCTAGCCCTTTTCATTCTTTAAATTTGAGGCAGTAATCTCACCAAGTTGCCTAGGCAGGACTTGAACTTGCAGTCCTTTGTCTCAGCCTCCCAAGTGCTGGCATGGATGCTTACTGAATGACTGTTGGTTGAATGGATGGATGGATGAACAGAGAATGACAGAAGGGGACAGAAACTCAAACACTTTATTCTCCCAGATGAGCTGAAGGACATTTCCATGTGGTTTAAGGTCACGGGGACCTAAGAAATGGTCCCAGGGGCAGATCTGGGACCACCTGGACTGATGGCTCACTCATCTTTAGGTGCTGAGGCTGTCTTAGGAGGACGTGATCGTTTTCTGTGCAGTCAAATTCAAAAAGAAGCCACCTCCTGAGATCCAACGTTTCCACAATCTTCAAAGTGAGAATGTCACACTCAGCTCCTTCAAAATGAATCTGTTTTCATTTGTCCTAAAAAATTGCTCTTTTCCCAAGAAAGACCAGAATATAATGAAGGAAGGAAAACACTGCTTCCCAGAGGTGAGCTTTATTCTGAAGCCCAGACCAGGGTCAAATAAACATTCTTTGGTAATGAGCTGATCTGATTTTGAGCTCAGGTTTAATTAGGCTGAGGAATGGCTGGAGCGTTTAATTTTAAGATTAAAATAAAGAAGGGAACCCCCCCACCCCGCCGGCTCCCACCCACCCTATCTCCCAGCGCCACTTCATCTCCCCCCTCCATCAGGCTCAGGCTCACAGCCCCTCAGTTCCATGCTGGGAGACTCCAACCAGGGGGCCCCAGATCTGTGCATCACCTGCTCTTCCGGAGCACCCTTCCCTGAGCTCCCAAGGAGGCAGGCAGCTAGACAGCAGATGCAGGTTTAATAAAGCACAGGCCCAGGGCCAGGGATTTAGCTCAGTGGTTCTGCCGCTTGCCTGGAAAGCACAAGGACCCGAGTTTGATCCCCGGTACCAAATAAGTAAATAAATAAATAAACAAACAAACAAACAAAGCACAGGCCCTTCATTCCGCAAAGTAGGAAATGGTGCCTGGCCTCAGGGAAGTTTGGGAAGGGCCTCTTTCCAGCTCACGCACCCCTGACATGCCCTCATCCTGTTCACACCGCCCCACCCCTCTGCCCCAGCAACTCTCCTCTCCCCACTCCCAAGCTTTCTGGAAAACTTTCTGGACAACCCTGATCCCAGGCCCTGAAGCCCTACAGCACCCAAGGCAGGTTAGGCTCCCAGGGACTCCCCCCCACCCCGCAACGCTCCCCACACAGCAAATGATGCGCTCCCAGCCCTTGAAAAGCCCACATGATACTAGGGGGCGCTGAGGGGCTCCCTGGGCAGAACTCACCCAGTGTGGAGAGTATGGGGTGAAGCTCCAGGACAGGACAGGACAGGCTGTGTGCTGGGCCTGCCTCTGGGAGCTCCTGGAGGCCGTGGCTGAGGGAGAGTTCAGAAAGTGCAGCCCGATACTCTTAGGGGAAGAGAGCAGGCCTCACACACGAGGACAAGTGCCTCTTAATGTGGGTCAGGAGTGCCAAACCTATACTTTCATTAAAAGCGTTTCTGTAGCGCAAGGCCTAAATAAAACAGGTCAATTTACAGAAAAAGATGAAATAAACAATTGTATGGGTAATACCTCGAATGTGACAAAAACAGGGCCTGCGTGGGAAGTGGCAGATGTTTGGCACGCAAGGCTTTTGGGGAAAGTGTGGTACTTCCTAGGAGGGCCAGTCGCAGCCCTCAAGCCCAGCTGTGCTGTGGACTGATTGGGCACCTCCCGGAGCCTATGTGCTTGCTCACGCTGCAGGAAGGCAATGTGTGTTTTGTGGGTTATGGTATGAATTAAATGTAATAGTGAATGAATGCATGTACGTGGGGTACGTACATGGAGACAGTAATGTGCATGACCTCACAAGAGAGCCCCTGGGACTTCCAGAGGCAAGGAGTCTGCAGTATTGGTCCTATGGCCTGCGTAGCAGTGGGTGACATCATGTCATTGAGCAGAGCAGAGTGAGAAGAGCGAGAAGAACAGTGATTATCTCTCCACCAAGAGTAACAGGATAGACAAGCATGTGGAGATCCTTGTTGACCATCTTCCTCATGACTCTCCCTCTGGAAGGGATCTTGGAGGAATCTGATGGTTCCCAAAGAATGGGTAGTGATAGAGTTTGGGCAGTATTACCTTGTGACTCTTATTATCATTGATGGATGGAGTCACACATTCATCAAACATTTGCTGACCACCTTAGGGCTAATCCCATGAGTAGGGGCCACAGTCTGGTGGGAGAGCTGGACACACCCCTGCAGTGAGAGGCTACTGTAATGGCGGCTTAAGAGGGGAAGCAAAGGGCATTCTGGGAACACAGGTTAACTCAGCAGGCCTGGGTTATCCAAAACCCAAAGAAAGAACTGGCTCTAGGATATACACCTAAATCTTTGGGCTGTCCTACACAAGAGTGATTTTACATAGCTGGGCACTTGAGCCACACCAGACAGTAATGTGAGCAATGAGATTTATGGTGAAGGCTGTGCCCCATGTCTGATAGTTTAACCTCTCAGATGGGAGGCTGGATAATGATTACGCAGGGCAGTTCACACAGGCACTCTACTCCTATGACTGATCCCCAATAAAAAAATCCTCAACACAAAGTCTCATCTCGTGAGCTTCCTTGGCTGGAAGTAGTTTCTATGTGTTGTCACATGTCACTGGTGACAGAATTAAGCTCTGACTATAAGACTCTACTGGGAAAGGATACCTGGAAGCTCACACCTGGTCTCCCCTAGAGTCTGCCCTGTGCACCCTTTTCCTTGGCTTATTTTAATCTCTATCTTGTCCCTGTAGTAAATGGTAGCTGTGACTATGATCACTTTCCTGAGCTCTGTCAGTCTTTCCAGTGAATCACAAAGAGTACCTAAAAGTTGGGTGTGGTGGTGTACATCTGTAATCCCAGTAGTCTGGAAGGCTGAGACAGGATGATTGCAAATTTGAGGATAGCCTGGGCAACTTAGCAATTTAACGACACCTGTCTCAAAAATTTTAAAAAAGGTTGGGAGGAGCTGGGGGTATAGCCCAGTTGGAAAGTCCTATGTTCAATCCCCAGTGCAAAAATAAAAAAATAAGAACCAGTACTTGAGGGTGATCTTGGGGTCTCCAACTGTGGTGGTTAAGCTTGGTTGGCTTGGGAGTCATCTAAGGAATTAGTAAGGCACTCTTCTGGACATGTGTGGGCGGGTCATGGAGGCATGACTTTGGGAACTATAGATGGTCCCTGTTCCCTTCCTCTCTGGCTATTCCTCTCCTCTGCTCTCTGAGTGTCATGAACTTTAAGTTATGAGTGTTGGGTAATTTGTCCCAGCAAAGAAAAGCTGACTAATACAGCAGGACCTTAGGGTAGAGGAAGCAATGCTAGAGGGGGTAGGTCAGGAGAGAGTTCATGAATAAACTGCAGAAAGAGTAGAGTTAGGGCAGAGCCTGGCAAGGGAAGAAGCAGGTGTGGAGGGTGCGGGGAAGAAAGGATCTGGAATACTTATAAGTAGCATGTGGCTAGGTCTGGGCAGGTGCAGGAAGAGGGAAGGAAAGGGAGAGAGAAAGCCAGGCAGGGATAAGACCTTACAAGGTCCCGTATACCATGCAGAAAACAGTCTGCCTCTCCAGAGAGTGCTGAGAGTCACTTAAGGGCTTGAGCAGCTTATCCATGTGTCTGCATCTGCCTGGGCCAACAGGAGAGCAGGGGCTTGAAGGTGATGAGGCTGCCATAACAAGAGGCCATTCGTTGCCAAGAGCCTGAACCAAAGAAGGCTTGATGGGAGCCCAGCAAGAAGGGGCCTATTTTGAAGACCCCAAGTGGCATGCCCACAGGGATCTGGAGAAGGACTAAATAGGGGACAGAGCGGGTGAGGATTGCAGATATGGGGGACTTGGTGGGTGAGAATGCTGTTGACAAAGATGAAACATGTTAGGGAGAAAAACTAGGTTTTGAGGGGATGAGTTCAGGTCCAGATTCTCTATTCCTTCAATGTAGCTCCCGTGCACAAGGGGGAAAAGGTGGGGCTTAAGTTGAACAATTTCCTTATAAGCAGTAGACACATGAGCTGCACGGAGCACTTGAGTTGGCAGGAATTTATGCTCATGACCATACCTAAGAGCCTTAGAGATTAGTTGCGTAGCTACATGGCATGAACGCTATTACTGTTGAAGAGGGGAGAACCAATTGGGAAGGACGAGCACAGTGTGCCATTCACCAAGAGAGGAGGTGGAGGTGGGGGAAAGAGCTGAGTTAGAGATACGGATGTAGAGGTCCTTAGTCTCCGAGTGGTCCTCAGAATAGTCGGGGGGGGGCTGGGGACGTAGCTCAGTGGTGCTGCCACCTGCCTTGAAAGGGCAAGGTCCTGAGTTCGATCCCTCCAAAAAAAAAAAAAAAAAAAAAAAAGTGAGAGGGAACAAGGGCCGATCCAGGAGTTGGAGAGGTGAAGAAGAGAGGCACTGACCACGGAAACCTGGGGTTCTGTAGTCCAAGATTTAAAGGATTCTGAATGGAAGCAAAGTCCAAAAGGGGTCGAGAAAGAGAAGCCAGGGAGACAGAGAAAACCAAGAGGGGAGTGTTAGGGGTGGAGAACAGAGGACACGTCCAGAAGGCAAGAGCCCCAGGAAGGTCAGCTGGGGCAGATGGAGGCCGAAGTGCCCGCTGGTCTTAGCAACTGCTAAGTAATAAAGCAAGGCCAGCTGCCACAGCTGAGGGGCAGAGGAGGGCCAGGAAGGGTGGACAGCAAATATAGACCATTTTTAGGAGGTGCTCGGCTCAGGAGGAAAGTCAGGGAATGGGGCAGAAAGCTAGAGGGGAACGTAGGTTGGAGGAAGGCTTATTTGCAGTTTTCAGAGAGATAAGCTTTCAACCTGTTATGTGTTCGAGCAAGATTCTAGGGGAGGGGACGGGAACAATCAGGCCTTGGATGGAAGGGCTGGGGTCAGACAGGAAGAGGAGGGCTTCCTCTCGCACCAGGATGGTAAGGATGGAGCAAACTTGTGTGCGGGAGGTAGGGGGACAGGGAGCAGAGAGAGTCACCTTCTAAAGGCTTCTGTTTCCTTGGTGACCTAGGAGGGGTGTCAGCTTCTGAGAGTAAGAAGGTAGGAGTTCGAGGGTACAGGGAATGCTACAGTGGTTTGGAGGGTTGGGATAACAGGGGCATTGAGAACGATTGCTGAGAAGCAGTGGACCACGGCCCGGTGTATATCTCTTGGCACTGTGTTAGTTTTCTATTCCTGTTGGAACAAACTGCCACAATCTTACTGGCTTACACAGTACAAATTTATTATCTTACACTTTGGAAGTCAGATGTCTCACCAAGCTAAAATCAAGGTGTCGGGCCAGCTGTGTTCCTTCTGGAGGCTTGAGGGGAGACTCTTCCCCTGGCATTTCCATCCTCTAGCCAGCAATGCCATCTTCCAACCTCTGCTCCTGCCATCCCATCTCTGACTTGCCTGCCTGCCTCTCTCTTTCCTTTAGAAGGACCTCAGTAATTACACTGTGATAATTACACCTAGATAATCCTGGAGAATCTCCCTATGTCATGATAATTAATTTTAACTGATACATAAATACCAAAATTCTTGATTTAATCATATCCTCAGTCCCCTTTTCCATACAAGGTGACAGAGTCAGGTCCCAGGAATAGGACATCCCAGGAGGCCACTGTTTGCCTTTGCCAATTATCTGATTCTTCTGACATCACCCTGCAGCTTGGCTGCAGAGATGAACAGTGGAAGGTGACACTGAAGGAAGGCTGGGGCTGGTCCATCAGGGAAAAGCCAGAAGGAACAGAGGGCTACGGAAGTGGAGTACCTGCAAGGCGAAGTGAAGACGCCTTTCCGTGGTCTGGGGAGTGTGGCTGGCTCTGCAGCCTGGGAGAGTAGACAAGCGGAGAGAGAGCAGAGAGGTCAAGAGCCTGGGGCTTGGTGAGGGTGTGGACCAGGTGTAGAGGTGGAAAGGGTGTGAGGAATGCGGAGCACAGGAAGCAGAGATGGGAGAGCTGGACGCTCGCCTTGACCATGATGAGGGGGACAGGCAGGAGTGAGGGCAAGGCCCAGCTTGGAGAGGGAGAGTCAGTGGAGATGAGAAGGCCAGGGAGCTGAGGCCAGGAAGTCAATTCGAGTGGTTGGCTCCATGGACGGTGATGTAATTTCACATAATGTGGCAGGACTTGGGACAAAGAGGGGACACCAGGAGTGTCTCCTTTGACAAACATGAAGAAGTGGCCAAGAAGAAGTTGGGGGCTGACAGTACGAGAAGCTCATAGGATGGTTCACCCAGGCCCTCCGAGAAGGCTTCTGCCCTGAGGCTGGGGGGGCGGGTGGCTGGGAGGCGTCAGTGTCTGCCCTCCACTTCCCTATCCTGCAAGCTTAAATCCAAGGACCTGAGTTCATGACTGTCTCCTGTCAGACTTCCATGCTTGAGATTGTGGCAGCAGTTTTATTGGAAGCTGCATGCTTAGAAAGATCTATCTCAGGCGTTCTGTGCCAGCCTTCTGGAGGATGCTAAGCTTCCTCAGCCTTGCTGCTCCCTCACTGGCCAAGGAACTCTGGAACTGGGTATGCAGCTGGGCAGCCAGGGTGCTACACTGGGAATTTGCACAGGAAGCTCTGCTGAGCAGACAGCTTTCTCTGGGGAAACCTGAGGGAAGCAGTGTCCTTGGAAGAGGATATGGATCATTTATCCCAGGAGGTTGGGAGAGACATCAGCAAAGAGAAGCAAAGACGTGGGGAGTTCCACAAGAGAGGCCGAGATGGAGGATGGAAGGAAGGGTCTGCAGGTGGAGAAGGAGCCAAGTCAGCGGAGGGTACGAGAGAGGTCAGGGATGGGGGCAGGTGGTACAGACGACCACAGCAGTGTTCCTGCTCCTGCCTTGTCGTCCAGGGCACTGTCACTTTCCCATCCAGGGCTGGAGTTGCTTCCTCTCCCCTGAAGAGGGGACAAGCAGGCTGTCCACTGTCTAGTCCTGGTAGGACGGTAAAAGTGAGGCCTGGTGACTTCTGTGAGTCACATGTTTCGCCTGTTCTCAGGACACTTGCCCTTGGTCCCAGCTTCCAGGCTGAGAGGAAACTCAGGCTGCTCAGAGAGGCTGTGTGTAGGCATTGTTTGTCAGCCTGTGCAGCCAGATGTATGAATTCTCGAGTCTCTAGAGGACTGTAGCCCAGCGCGGCAGCTTCCAGCTGAGGCCCCAGACTGGGAGTAGAGGAAAAGCATCCTGGCCCTGCATCTGTTGAGCAGAGACAAGAGTCCCTGAGAATGCTTCATGGTTGTTTAATGCCACGAGGTTTGGGAGTAATTTGTCACACAGCCCCACTAACCGATACACTAGGTGGCTATGTGGTGGGTAAGTCATGATCTGCTGGGATGAAGCATCTCAGCCTTCCTGGGGAAACCTGGTAGGAAGCTGCTTACTAGATAGCAGGCAAGGAGAGGGATAGTTGGGGTATGGCTGCCAGCCTCACAGCCCAGAGCCTCTGGCCCTGGATGAGGACAAGTTCCTGACCAGGTTTGGAGGTGGAACCTTTAAGATAAACCTGGGCCAGAAGCTCTGAGTGAGAAATCAGCAGATCTCAACCGAACACTTCCTGAGCATCCGTGGCACTTTGGCCATTCAGTTGTCATTTAAGATCTAGGGACAAGCAAATAAGCCATGTCTAGCAATAGGACTCTGCTTAGGTAAATAGTGGCATCTCCAGAATATGAAGCCATTAAAAATGATGTTCTAATTGAGGGCTGCATGTGCAGCTCAGTGGGAAAGCTCACGTTTAGCACATGCAAGGCCCTGAGTTTCAATCTCAGTGCTGTGAAACAAAATGTACTTTTTGAGGGATATTTAAATATGTAAGATGATTCTCGTGATTAAAAAAAAAATGTGAGCCCGATCCCTGGTACCCCCCCCCACCAAAATGTGAGTAGAGGTAGAATCTTTTTTTTTTTTTTTTGCTACCGGGGATTGAACTCGGGTCCTTGAGCTTGAGCACCAGGTGGTGAAACCACTGAGCTAAATCCTCGGCCCTAGAGGTAGAATCTTAAGCCATAGTCCCCCTGACACCCCACATTTTTGGGGACTGAAATGTTAATTGCATGTATCTCTTGGGTTATGGGATTTTGGCTGATATTGTTTTCTTCTTTAACTTTCCGGTATATTTTGAAGTTTTAAAGGTAAACTGTATTCATTGAAGATTCAAGAAAGTATGAGTATATTATTATTTGTAAAATGAACCTGGCTATTACAATTTAACTTGTGGGCTCTAGATGTCCTGTAGGCTTTACTGTGTTCCCTAGAATGCTTATCAGGGGACCAAGTTCAGGACAGAGGTGTCCTCAGCCCCTCCCCTGCAGGGACAAAGGCAAGGGTGTGAGCTGGGAAGCAGACAGACTTCTGCTCAGGAGGTGGCTTCAGCACATCTGTTAAAAGCTCCAAGTTTACAAATACCTGGATTGGGAGCCTCTGCCCGTCTCCCCTGTGCATTCAAAGGTCCCTGAGCTGCCCTTACTCCTCTCCCTGGCCTCTCACCTCTGGGGTGGCTGGCGGGGTGCTCCAGTGGGTTCCATGTGGGGAGCTAACGTTGCAGGGCTGCTTCTGAGCTCCCTGCCCTCCCTTAGCCTCAGCTCAGGTGGCTCCACACTAGGGACTCAGGAAAAGACCCTCCTGGTACAGCCAGGGACCTGGGAGCTGGTCAGGACTGGGCTCTGGCAACCTGCATCATGTTTGTGAGACCAAGACCACCCCAAGGGGGTGCCAGGGTTGCTGGGGCCTGCAAAGAAAGAAGCAGCCATGAAGTACCTTGGCCACCTGACAGTCCTGGGGGACATGGAACTTCCCCATGAATGGGCACCAGCAAGAGGAGGAACCAGTAATAAGAGGCCTCTCCTGGGTGTAGCCATGCAGGTGGATGTCAAGATTCTCCCAAATTAAAGAGCAACGGGCACAGGAAACCCACAAGTCTGGCTCTCAGAGCATCACCTCCAAGGGCTGTTCTAGAACAATCCTTTGCAGGAAACTCCTTGAGGACCATCAACACTCTTGAACATTCACTCTGATGCCAGTCATGGAGCTGGGGGAACTGTATTTCCTTTTTGGAGGAGCTGGGGCCTGACCTCCCTCACCAAGCTCCCAGGGTGCAGGCAGAGGAGGACTCCCAGAGCAGCACATCCCTGTGTTGAGTTGGGCCAGGCTTCTGGGCTGTTGAATTCTATCAGCATTCTGTCCCTAAGCCCAGGGACAAAGGCTTTGAGAAGTGTCCCTGCCCTTTAGCCCTGATGGGCCATTTTTCTATTTCCTTCCTCAACTTCCAAATTCTATTTCTGAAACCGGTAGCTCAAAAGTGAAAGGGGAAAAGAAAGTGAAAGGGAAAAAGGCAGAAGTCTAAACTCATTGAAGGGAAAAGGAATGCTAGGAATAAATCAAGGTGTTTTCCTAAAGGGCCCACGGTCTAGGTGCAAGCACCAAGCACCTGCTGTGCTCTTGCTCTATGACCTCCCCCTTTCTCGGTTTCTCTCACTGCAGCATCAGCCTGGTGTGGGCTCTCAGCCTCAGCATTATTAGCGCTGGCAACAGATCATTCAGTGGGGGTGGGGTGGGAGCTGATCTGCACTTTGCAGGGTGTTTAGCAGCCTCCTCACCCTCTACCCAGAACATCTTATTGCGCCATCTTCAAATTATGACAACCAAAATGTCTCCAGACATTGGAGACATAAATGTCCCCTTGGCCTAGCAGTATCTCCCTTTTCATGGTTGCTGTGAAAATTTCCCCAAAGGTACTGCCTTCCTTTTATTCTTCCTTCCATTCCCTCTCTCTCCAACTTGATTTTCCATGATGAGCAGATCCACTGATGTAAGAGACTTGCCAGTCCTGCTGGTCACAATATCCAGTGATGCTGTGTTCTTGTTTGGTCAAGGTTGTTCCCCCAATGCGGGAAGAAGGTGCCCTGGACTCACTTCACAGTGGGGCATCTGGAGCAGAGACAAGGTCAGACATCATGTTGGAGCTGAAGGATGTATGGAAAGATACCCACCAAGCGCTGAGACTGACCAGCATTTCCCCAAACTAGTTTCGTCCTCTTGGCTGGACTACATTTCCCATCTTCCCTTGCTCTTAGATGTGGCCACATGATTCGATTCTGTCCAATGGCATGCACACAGGTGAAATCACAACTTTCTGGTCCCTTAAAATCTCCTAGTAGACCTCTCTATCCACAAGATCATTTATTCTCACTGTCCTTATCTGCCCACTAGATGTCCATGCCCAGAGCAACTTCCACCGTAGGGAACTCTGAATCTCATGGCCATGGGGAGCAGGAACTGATTCCCTGCCCTGCTGAGTGGATTTCATGAATGAGAAATGAATGTCTAATGTGATAAGCCATTACATACTTGGTGGTTATGGAGTTAGCCTATGAGTGAAGTATGAAATGGGACCACGGAGCTAAAGGTGGCTGTGACTAGTATTTTCATTAGAAAGTAGAACACTGATTTCTGTGTGGGTCCTTGCAGATCTAACTCTGGAAGATACAGAAACAGAGTTTTAAGCTGAAGTAGACACGTGACCATGTGACTGTGAGGTAGTGGTCAGTCACTAAACGCAGACTGGTACGGGAGTCTATCCAGGATGGCTGTGAGGCTTGTGCTGAGCCAGAGTTTCTTCAGGGCTAAGAATAAACGGGACACAAGTTCTGGCACACACAACTCCAGGCAGGTTTGGCGCCATGCTGGCCACACAATGAGCCCCCGGGTTGGCCAGGGGCGGTTGGTGGAACCTGACAAAGGTCTGTGCTCCCCTGGCCCCGAGACCTGGTAGCTCAGCACATATGTGAGCATTCATTTCCCAGCTGCCCTTCTTAGGCAGGAAGAAAGCGGGCTAAAAAGCCAGAGCAGAAAGTTCAGAGAAGCAGAGGATGCTGTAAGCAGGAGTGTGAAGGTTTAGGGACACCCGGGCTCCGCCTCCCTGCCCACCACCCTTTGCTGAGACCACAGTGCATAGCCCTGCATGGGAACAGAGTTCTAAAAGAAGGCGCACAAGTTTGGTTCTCTTGCTTCTGGGAGGGACAGCGAAGCCTGTAGCTCTCAGGAAGACTCAAAGTCATAGTCCTTAAAGAAAGGGGAAAGTGGAATTGGATCAAGGGTCCCCTGAGTTGCAGCATGGGTAGAAGGCGGGGAGAGGGGTCTCTCATTATCCCTCCTTCCTCAGGCCTGAGGAGAAGGGTGACGTCCAGCCAGGGCCTACCCCAAGGTGGGCCCACCCCGGCAATTGACAGCAGATGTCAAGTAGTGCCTGGGTCAAGGCAGCCACTCTGAGCCCTGTGCATCCCTTATCTCACTCCTCCCTATTCCAGGGGACAGTAGTGGTCAGCTGCTCTGGCTGGGACCGGATGGCTTGGCCCTGTAATGGCAGAAAGAAGCCCAAGCCACTGCTCAGATTTTGGTATTTGGGCTCCTCTACTTCTTCATTGCAGAATTTCTTGGGAAAGGAGGCTGGTGAGTGGGCTTCCTCAAAACCCCACTAGGTAACCCAGCGTCTCCATGGCTTGACTTAGTCTGGCCATCCCCACTCCCAAGTTCTGAGGACAACACTGGCACGCTCTGTTGCCCGGTTGCCCACACCACACTACACCACACCATGAGGCTGCCTTAGCTAGAGTCCTGGGGCAGGTGGCCAGCAACACAGATTCAAGTCGGACAAATCAGCTTTGGCCAGACGCTGTCCACCCCGAACCCTCAGCCTCCAACTTCTCTTGGAGGGTCTGGTGTCCCCTACCGCTGGGACACTAAGTGCCCACAAAGAGAACTCAAGGAGAGTTCTTCCCCTATCTCCCTACATCAAAGAGGAGAACATTTTAAAAATGTTTTTATTTAATAAAAAAAAAAGACAGAACTAACCCCAAACCAATAGTGGGTACAGGATCACAGGTGCTTAACTGGTGAAACACACGGTGGAAGGGTCGGGGGAGGGTGGGAAGCGGGCTCAGGCCGCACATCTCCCTGGAGGGTGCCAGGTCTGAGACTGGCCGCAGCAGGGAGCCAGCTCTGCCCCTTTGCCCGGCAGGCCTGGCTGGAGGAAGGGCGAGCCGGAGACCAGGTCCCTGGACAGGGATGGCAGTGGGGAGAAAGCTGTGAAGGCTGGAGCGTCTGAGGTTGTTTTGCTCCCTGCCTTCTGTCCCTCTTTGTTGCATTTTCCCTTTCTTTCTACTCTTTCTTGGACCCCAGAGTGGGCCCTGCATTCTCCACTTGGGACAGGGCAAGAGGTAGGATTCATTGGAGCACAGCTTTCTTTATGGAACCACAGAAACGCCTGGGGCAGCTTATGTGCGAGCAACAGCCAGGCTGCCTTGCTTTTGGAGAAGAGAGAAGACAAGTCCTGGGGCCTTGCTGGGCAATGGATCTTTCTTCAGCCTGTTAAGACGATGGTGTGGTGGTAGAGGTGCGCAGGAGAGGCCAGGGTGCTGGGGAGGCAGGCCAGGGGTGGCCTGCAACAGGGACAGGCCACACGCCCAGATGCTGCGGCACTCACTGTTACACATGCTCAGACACATCACCATCCAGAGCCAGCCCCACCAGGGGGAAACGGTTTTGAGCAACCACAAAGGGGCCCTGGACGCCTCGCATCTCAGCTCACCGGCACACAGGGGCAGTTGGCTTGAGATGTGACGTGAGATGTCCTCTCCTGTGAGTGAAGGACGAGCAGGGAAGGATGAAGGTCAGGCCTCACAGACTGGGTTCTGAACTCCTAGGGCTGGGTCCGTCCAGGGGCTCAGCGAGCAGGTGGCTGAGGTAAGAATTTGCTCATCATGTCTAAGTGCGACACCTACCGGGATCACAGATGACTGTTCAGGATTGGTTAAGAAGTCTCAAAAAGTAAGAAACAATTTCTCCTTAGAAAGCACATGTTTTATAGAAAAGAGGCTAAGTTCCATGTTTCAGAGTTCTTCCGAAACTGGACACACTTCCATGTTCTCTGCTTGCTTCAGAAGGAGGGGAAAATGGCTGGAAAAACAGCCAAACATAGAGCCTACTTGCTCAGTTTCGAACAGTGTTGAGGTTCCTCTCCCCTAAGGATGAAGAAAAGCCCAGCTTGGCTTATCCAGTCAAACTTCCTCCTCTGCATCTTTGCCGGTAGTGGCAGACTGGATTACAATTACAGGAGTTGGGAGACATGTTGCTGCTACTTTTCGAGATAAAGAAATGAACACAATTTATCTTCCTGGTGTTGATTTGAGACAGGTCGTGATTCATAACCACCTGGGAAATAGATGCTTGTTCTGTTTTGTTGTTTGGTTGCTGTTTTCTTTCGAGTCTTCCTTTCTTGCACAGAGGTTCAGGCTTCTGTTGCCAAATGCCAGTTGGGGCCCTGGGGGTCTACCTCCAGCTCCCTCATGCTCCCTCAGGGACAGAACTGCTCTTCAGGCCAGTGGGGAAGGACACTGCAGGAGGGCATGAAGCCACCTTCCTTCTAACTGGTGGAATCCTCCGGACCCTCAGGTTCAGTGTGTCCTGCCCATTCTGAGTGAGGCAGAAACTTCCAGAAGCAGACAGGAAAGCCATCAACAGTCCCAGCCTTTCCTCAGCGCCTCCGCAGGCCTCAGTCTCCTCAGGTGAGGAAAGCCAGCCCCAGGACAGCACAGGGCCAAAGCACCAGTTGGCTGCAGAGTTTCTCTTCAGGATAATTATTTCTCACCAACAGTCCCCTGCCAGGGTGCCAGAGAAAGAAAGGGGAGGGGAGGGAATGAGCTTCACCGTCCTCATTTCTGGCTCCAAGACACAGGGACTTCTGGTTCAAATGCAGCTGAAAAGTGTCTAGAAGCCCCTTGTGCCTAGAGAGGTCTTTGTTGGCCCGGGGCCCGGTGCCCAGTGGGGAGCAAAGGCCTCAAAATTCCATTCTTCTGGCAAGATTTGTTTCTAGCAGGAGATAATGGCTCGATTTAGTTTTCCCCTGAAGCCTCGGGAAAGCTCTTGGACCTCCTGGGAGATTTTGGAAACCCCAGGGCAGCCAAACACCTTTTCTGGGGGGATAAAGTCAGCCTTCCACTTCTCTGGCAGCCCCAGTCCCAGTCTCCCAGCCTCCTTCCCTCTAAGCCAGGCCACGATGCCGTCTGCAGACCAGGGAGGGTTGCATTTGGCTTCAGTTCATTGTCCATCTGTCTTGAGGACCACGTGCCCTCCGGCATGACACAAACAGCTGTGCTGGGGGGAGGCCAGTGCCGAGAGGAGAGCGGGCAGCTCACACGGGGGTCGTCCGCCGGTTCAGCATGCTCACATGGAAGCCTTCCTTCAGGTCCGGCTGGAAGAAGTCGTGCACCTGGAGGAAGCCGGCCTCCTGGTCCGGGCTGTAGCTGGCAGCCGTGGTCACCTTGAGGGGCTCCCTGGACAGTGTGTACATGGACAGCTCCCCCATGGGGATGCCCCCAGTGATCTTCAGGCCCACGGGGGATGCGTCCCTGGAGGGCGAGGCCTCAGTGGACCTTGAGCTAGACCTGGAGCGCCGTCGCCGGTATCTGTAGCTCGGCATCCTGGCGTAAGGAGAAGAGGAAGAAGCCTTAAGGAACTCCCGTTTGGTCTTAAACCTCAACTCTTTATTTTTCTCAATGTAAATGTTTACAGCCAGGACGCCCACGGTCTCCGCCACAATAAACGACAGGGCACCGAAGTAAAAAGACCAGCCGTAGTTGTAATGGTTCTTTTTGTCTTCGTCTCGCTTGTCACTGGGGTCGCCCGTGTTGCTGGAAATGTAGACGATGATGCCTATGATGTTACTGAGGCCTGGAAAGGAAGCAAGGGGAGGGGTTGGGGAGGAGAGGCAGGGGTTAGACCCAAAGCTGGAGCAACAGGACAGGGAACAGGTGGCCAGAGGAGGCGCTGGTGGCCATTCCCTCCTTGCTGAGTACTTCTTGACTTTGGTAACTAATTTTTCTTCTAAGTACAGTTGGCCTTTGGTATCCACAGGACCCCCTTTCAGATACCAACATCTGCAGATGCTGCAGATCTTTCTATAAAATGGTGTGGTGTTTGTCTTCCTGTATACTGTTAGTCCTCTCTTCATTACTTCTAATACTTAATACAATGTAAGTGCTATGGAAATAGTTACACTGTTTCTTTGACTCAAAGGCCACTAGTGTCCATTCTGAGCCCTCACCCTGTCTTTACCAGGCCAGCTCCTTCAGGTCTTGGCTTCCCTTGACTCCCTCAGGTACCTCCCTGACCCCCACCTCAGCCAGGTCCCCCATTATAGGCTCATAAAGCACCCAGCACCTGGCTTTGGTCTTAATTTGCACACCTATTTTTTTCTAGATGAGGTAAAATTCATATAATATAAAATTAACCTTTTGGGAATGCAGAACTCATGGCATTGAGTACATTCACAATGTGTGTGACCAGCATCTCCAGTTCCAAGACACTTTGTCACCCCAGATGGAAGCCTTGTAGGCAGTGGACTCCCCAGGCCCCGCACACCTCGATTTTTTTTTTTTTTTTTTGGTACTGGGGATTGAACTCGGAACCTTCTGCTTTTGAGGCAGGCGGCGGAACCACTGAGCTAAATCCCCAGCCCAGCACCTCGATTTTTAAAGTTAATTACACTTGGCAATTTTAGTTGGCCCTCCTGCCAGGATGCATATGGGTGATAGGGACCCCGTGTGCACAGACTCCTCGGGGTCCCCAGCTCCTCTGCTGGCACTGGCTTGGATGGGTGGGGAGCCTGGGAGGGTCGCTCACCTGCAGCCACAAAGAGGATGCCAGCACTGAGGACGATGTTGTTCTTGCGGCTGTAGATCCTCCCGGCGCCAATGCAGAGTCCTCCGAGCAGCAGTAGGATGGTGCTGAGGATAGGAAAGACGCTGGAGGCTCGTACGATGCCTGGGCCAGGGAAGGGACAGAGCAGAGAGGGCAGTGAGAACAGCTACCCTGCCTGGCCACAACCATGGGCCTCTCCTGGGAGCTCTGCAGCTTGAGGTCCTCCCCCCCGGGACATGGAGTGTCTCATCAGGCTCTGGAGCCACAGGGCGCAGGAGGCAGGGTGGGCCAAGGCATCGATGGCCCGAGGCCTACAGTTTGTTCTTGGGACACCAAGTGGCCCAGAGCCACATCTGCCCACATCTTGCTCAGCCTCCCCCTGGTGTGGGTCACACTTCTGTCAACTGGAAGGGAGCAGAGTCCCTCAGCAGCACTGGGGTGATTACAGTGACAGCCATGGGGATCTTGAGCTGCATCAGGTGCTTGTAGCACTTCCCAGCCTGCTGAGGCCCATCATGGATAGGCTCTGGGGCCTTTGGGAAGCTGGGAAGGAGTGTTTGCAGGGGGAAGGCCAGACAGAGGGTGGGAGGCAAGGCTTCAGCACAGAAGGTGAGATGGGGTGTAGACCCTGCTCTGTGACATGCTGGCGGTGTGGCTTTGGTTAAACCACTTTCCAAAATCATCTTCCCCACCTATGAGACCTGGTTCATAACAGAGTCATCCCCACTATCTGCAGGGGGTCCATTCCAAGCCCCCCAGTGCATGCCTGCTACCATGGACAGTCCTGAACCCTATATACTGCGGTACCTCAGTTTACGAACTTAATTTGTTTTACAGTTTCAGAGAAGATGCCTGCATTTGTGTTTGTGTGGGGAAGATGGCTGTGGTTGTGTTTGTCCCCCAATGGGGAGTTTGTGAACAGAAGCGAAGTATTGCTCAATGCTTTTGCTTGTGAACTGAACTGTTTGCAAATAGAAGTGTTTGTGAACTGAGGCATTACTGTCTGTATACGGTGTTTTTCTATATGTACATATACAAAGTTTACAAATTAGATGCAGTAAGAGATTGGCAACGATCAGTAATAAAATAGAACAATTATATAAATATATTATAATAAAATTTTTTAAACATAGGAATCATTTATTTCTGGACCCTCCCCCCACAACCTCCCACTCAGTTCTGGGAATTGAATAACTGAATCCAGGGCCTTCACATTGAGCTTCATTCCCAGCCCTTTTAAAATTTTGAGACAGGGTCTTGCTATGTTGCGCAGGCTCAGTTCTCCTGCCTTAGCTTCCCAGAGTGCTAAGATTACAGATGTGCGCCACCACGCCCAGATACCATCTCCTATTTCTGAGCTGCAGTTGGCTAAAACCTCATAAAATGAAACCATGAATGGGGGTGGGACACTTCATTGTAACACTGTTGTTCCAATGTCCTGTGGTTGCTTTTGTGAGGTGCTTGTTGGCATGGGGCCTGGCCATAGTATGTGCTTCCTAAATGATATTCCTTCTGTTCATCTTCTTCCTTTCCACCACCATCATCATCATCATCAACAGATGATGGATGAGGAAACTCGCAACGTGCATGAGGTCACAGAGGAGGGAGGTAGGCACAGGGAGATGCTCGGGGACTGTAGTGTCCAGCAGATTCACACCCTGGTTCCACCACCGACCAGCAGGGGAACCGAGGCAGACAGATCAGTGTCCACCGGAATCCACTCTGTCATACCTAGGAAATAGTAATAATATCAACTTCTAAGGGTGAATTCCCCACCCTCTAATATGTGAAGGTTCTAATGCCCAGGAGCTATTAACTTGATCTTACTGGAAAAAAGGTCTTTGCAGATGTAATTAAGGACAGCAAGATGAGCCAGCTGGTCCCTAAGGCCAGTGACAAGTGTCCTTCTTAGAGGAAATGAAGCTCTTTTCCAGGGGAGAAGACAGAGGCAGAGAGAAGAGTGATGTGGCCTGGAAGAGCCAGTGCCACCAAGAGCTCCCTGGAACCTGCAGAGGGGGCAGGAGCCTACTGACATCTTGATTTTGGACTTGTGGCTGCCACAACATGAGCAGGTCAATTTCTATTGCTTTAAGCCACATAGCTTATGATCATTTGCTACAGCAGTGGTAGGAAATGAATACCTACTCAGAGACTTACTGTGAGGAAACACAGCACACAGTAGGGCTTGAGGGTTCCCTCCCTTAGTGTCGGGCAGAGGGACAAGAGGAGCCCATAGCTCAGCCTGAGCATCATCTTCCAGCCCCGTAGAAATCCGGTAACACGGGCCCTGGTGGTCCCAGTGGGGACAGTGAGTCAGCGAGTGCAGGCAGATGCCCCTTCTGGGCCAGCTGACTGGCTTGGGGCCTCAGAGCCTCTGAAGGCTGCATTTGTCTCGGTTTGCACACCCACCAGTGTGTGCCCTCTTCATAGATGAGGGATTGTCTGGGGCATTAAATGAACCTCTTCTCTGTGCCACTGCCTCCTCCCCAATTCCTCTCTTGTCTTCTTGCAGCCGCAGGTGCTGGGAGCAGGCTTCGATGTGCTTCTGAAATGTGCTTCTGAGCTGTGAGGGCTAGGAAGCTGGGCCAGCACCCTTCCCCGCCCAGTGCCCTCCTTGTCCTGCAGACAGGTCAGAGTAGCTGGGGAGAACGGAGCCCAGAGGCTCCAAGGTCACCTGAGGCCCAGGCCTGCCTCAGAGCCATCCATCCACCCTACCAGGTAAGTCACGCATACACCTGTGGTCAGGGTGTGCAGATGGCAGCTGAGGTTGGCCTGGGCACCGGTGCCAGTCGAGTGTCTCAAAGATCATGTGACAGAGGCACAAGGGAGGCTGCCATCCAGCCCCTCTCTGGCTGGCCAAATTATGCCTCAGTGATGGTGTGTGTCTCCCTGGAGGACGGACACCACCTTCCGACACCCTCTGGAACACCCTGGACTCCCAGCAGTCCACACACCAGCACTCTGTGGCTCAGCACTGACCTGATCCACCTAACTGGAAATGCAGGACCCAGGAGGGGGCCCCAGGCTCAGGGCAAAACGGGCAGGAAACCTTGGAGCCAGCGGGGCCCATGGAAGAGACAGCAGGCAGGGTGTGGACTAGTGACTCCCTCAAATCCTAGGCTGAGGATGTATACACCAGCGGGCACACTGCAAGGGCTCAGAGGCCTTCGGGAGCCCTGTGACGATGGCAACCTAGGATGCAAGCCAGGCTTACTCCAGAAGGCTTCAGAATGCATGGCTCAGGGTTGGGTTCTTTCTGGAATTGTCCAAGACAAAATGTGAACACCTAGCCTGGGTCTGCTGGGGCTCCATGCCTGGACAGCCAAGCTGCCACTGTAATAGGCTACCAGCAGGCATCTCTGCCGTGGAATTTTCTCTGCTCTCCACCAGCAGGGCAAAACTCTTGTTTCCTTTGCTACTGTGTCCGATGGACTGAATACAGTGCCTGGCACACAGTAGGCCCATGATGATGAACCCTCACCTTCTGCAGCTACCGGCCCCCAGTGAGACCTTTCTCCTGTGCTTCCTCATGTTCTGGAGATCAACAACACGAACAGAGACCAGAAGGCTGGACACTGGGGACAGGGTGATCTAGGGAATGCAGGCCAGGTGGTTGAGGGGCCTGTGACCTTGACCTGTCTCAGCAAGGTGCCCAGCTGCTCTGCCTCCAAGCTAACCTGCTCTCGGACGGGAAAGGATGATCAGAGACAAAAGCAGAGCTCAGTTTTCAGGGCCAAATATCCCTGTCTCTGCAGCCACTGAGTTGAAAGACACCTCCCTGTTGGGAAGTCGTCTCTGCTCCCCACCACACCCACCACCCGCTAGAGACCAAAGACTTGAAAGCCACTGGCCATGCCTTCTGTGGGCGTTCCTGGGCTTGGCAATGAACATGGCCGTGTCCCAAATAAGCTTGAATTGCTCATCATTCTACCATCACTTTATTTGAGACAATCACTCGGTGGCACTCCCAGCCCTCGGGTCCTCCATTGGTGGTGGAGTTAAGGACCCCTAGAGCGGGACTGAAGCTGGATGCGCACACACTTCATCTGGCCCTGCAGACCCTCAGGAGGCTGCCTGTGTGGACCAAAGCATCAAGGCTCCAGACTGGCTTTTGGAGGAGAGTGCTAGTCGTGGAGCTATTCCCCCTAACTTCCTCCCGCCAGCCTGGGGGATGAAGAGGCTGCATTTCTTCCGAAGGGCCTCAGTCCCTGCCACATTGCCCAGTCCTCCCACCTCCCCTTCACTGCAGAGCCTGCAGGATGTCATTTATACCACATTCTCTGCAACTGACCTTCCTCAAGTTATGCAGTGTGCAACCTACACAACTATCTGTAACAGCCCTGTGGGAATTCCAGTTGCCTGGTTCAGTGTGGGGTCCCCAGGAAGCAGAGTCAGAGGACAGGTGGCAGAGGAGGAGAAGATGAGGGAGCAGGGATGGGGGCAGAGCTCTGGCCGAATTATTTCAGGTTCCGGGTTTGGCTGGAGCAGCCTGACATGGCCTCGGCTCCATGGGAACGGCACGCTGTTCTATTTCGCCAGATGACTCAGAATTCAAATTCTTTCTTTTAGGAAAACATAAAAAGGCCCACAAGCAGGTGCAGAGTGAACTGTGTTCCCTCTGAGGGCACTGGTATGGATTCTCCACGAATGGAGCTGGCCTCAACCCCAGGGTGCTGTGGTGAGCAGCCCTGTGTGTCTTTCGGTTAATGTGGAAGGGGAGTATGTCATGGAAATGCTGCTGGCTTTTCTATTCCCAGGCTCCTTCCGGGCTGCAGCTCCTTCCTTCTTCCCAGGGAGGAACTCATAGCTCCAGGGATGCGATCTGGATTTAGGGTGTGGGGCTGGGTTTATTCTCTGGGCTTCAACATGTGCTGTGATGCTGGGGCTGCAGTCTGAGGGCTCCGCTAGGGTGGGTCCATGTGGGGACAGGGACACAGGCAGCCCCCAGGCAGAGGTGCTGGACCCTCCAACTGGGATATAGAGGACATGAAGGCCTAGAGGCCACTCTGCCATCTTTTTCACCTGCCTCCGGCGGCCAAGCACTCCATGAAGCTGACTTTGCTTGCAGATTAATTTGAGTAGAACTTCAAGAATAGAATGCTGAGGAAGGCACAGGGTGAGGAGAGCTGGTCTTGCCCTGCCAGGGGACAATCTGTGAGGGGAGCCATACCTACCGTGGGCAGGCGGCCTTACCAGACTGTGTCTTCAATCTATCTCCCTTGCTCAGCACTGGGTCCAGCCAACCAGCTCTCTTGAAGCTGCCCCAAGCCCATCAGCCCTGCAGAGCTGCATCCCCTCTGTCCAGGCCTCAGTCTCCCCAGAGCCTAGACCTACAGCCAAGGACCTTCATGAGGAAACTCAGCTGTCAGGGCAGTGCTGCACAAAACCTCACCCTCGGAATTCACAATTTCTGGATGCAGAGGGAGTGTCCACAGCCTGCAGAGACACGCAGCTTGGCCACACCCTGCCATCGGCCCACTTCTCCTCCAGCTGCCCTCTTGGCTCCCACTGCCCCCACCACATGCACAAGGGACTCTCAACACTCACGAAGGAGATACTCTGAGCTGTCATGGTCGTAATCATTGTCCTCTGGGAAGTGATTGATCCGGAAGCAGTGCCCTTTATAGATCCCTGGGGAGAAGGAGAGTAAAAGAGCAATGTAAACATTCTAAGGGTTAGTGCATCCATTCAGTCCAGGCGCAGTGACTTTGCATGTGTAAAACTCTGTGTAGGCCTTGGGGACAGAGAGAAGGAAGGCAGCTCTGGCAACACCAGCCTGGTGGGAGCACAGGCACACACTGAAAACATGCACAGTGGGAATGAGATCATTTAAAAAACAAGGCCTGACTCTTTACCCTCTGACGGCCAAAGTGGGTGTGGCCTGATTGACAGCTGTCATGCTCCTCCCCTTTGTTCCTCCTTCCCTCCCCCAGGAAGGCCTAGCAGCCAGGAAACTGCCTGACAGGACAGAGACCTAGGAGGGGCTGGGGCACTTTGCCAATATCCTCAAAATCCCCAGGCCCTAGCGGGCCCTGATCAATACAGCTGACCCTCCTGGTGACTCCTTGAAAGCAGCACCAGTTACGACCTCAGCCCCACCATTGCCACAAAAATATAGGAGCTGTCAACCAAGCATCATTTCTCCCACATGCACTCATCTGGGTCATCACCATGACAGTGGTGGCTGTCCCAGGTGCTGCACAGCATCTCCAGAAGGTATTTGCCTTGGCTGCAGCAGGCTTCAAACATGGGCCTATTCCCGAAAACTCCACCCTGCACTCTGATGGCTCTACCTTCTAACTCCAGATGATCCCACCCTGTCACGACTTCAAAAGCCCCCAGATAGGGCTGGGGATTTAGCTCAGTGGTTTTGGCCGCCTGCTGGACCCGAGTTCGATCCTAAGTAACAAAAAACCCAAAACAAAACAACAACAAAACAAAGTGCCCCCAGATAGGTCCATGAATTACAGGAGACTGAGCATATGTGGGCTTGCTCCTCCTCTCCCTCACACCCCTTGAATTTGCCCAGAAGGGCTTCCTCCAGTGCACTACCCCTCTGTGCTGCCTACTTGTGATTTTTATCTCAAGTAGAGTGAGATGCCTGGGTAGCACTAAAAAGAGCTGGTTACACCAGAGTGGCCGAGCAGTGAACCGCAGTGGAGATGGGTGGAGACTGCCAGAGACCTGCAGTGACCTGCAAGAGCCCCAGACAGGAAGAGCCTCAGCTGCCAAAAGACCCAGAGAACCACCAAGCGGGTTATGAGCCTTGGCTGCTGAGGAGCTGATGGGCTGGTTAAAAGCTGCTAAGAGCTGTACTATGAAGAGCTAAGAGGCACTGGGACTCAAAGCTCACCTCCAGGGAGATGCTGACATCAAGGGAGCTGTATGTTGCCAATTTGTGATTTCTATCCAATTGCACAAAAGAACCCTCAGTCAACTGGTGACTACAGGAGGCCTCAAAGGAGGCCACACCTTTTATGTTTTCAATCTGGACACCCACAAGAGTAAAAGGACTCACCATAAGTAGCTCTCCCAGGACAAGAGGTGCCATGCAGCACTTCGCTGGGGAGGCAGCATGTGGCATCCCCATGTCTAAGGAGATACTAATGCCTCATCTTGAAAAATGACAAAGAAATTGTCCATGGAAAACAGGGTGAAGAGTGCCTTCCAGGCAGAGAACCAAGACTGACAAAGGCAAGGATGGGGTTAGGGGTCTGTCCGTCTGTGTTATTCCCTCTCTTTCAAACACACAGGACAGTGAATCCCTCTGAGTGGGCACTGAATCTGTACACAGTTGGATCAGATGCTAATCTCTTCACTCAGTGTGACTGAAGGTAGGGAACATGGAACAAGAGAAAATTCCAGAAGGGCTGAAAACGTCTCTTGCTTGTTTTTTCCTCCTTGCCATTCACACAGTAGAAGGCGGGACTCTTGGGTTGTTCAGTAACGGGACAGGCCAGTTCTCCCTTCCAGAATCTTCTCTAGCTCTCCCAGTTCCCTGCTGCTTTGCAGCCTGGGGATGCCCACCATGGAACTGGACACTGAGGAGGGGGACACTGAGGAGGGGGATACACTGTCATGCCCTACCTGTGCAGCCAACCCTGTGTACCCGAGTCAGCCTCCCAATTCTTGAACAACAAGGAGCTCTCCTCCATACCCTTGTGTAGCCTGTGCTGGGGCCATTTCCAACTTGGACCAGGTCTTTTTCCACAGCTTCTGCCAAGTGTCCTGCTGGCCTCCAACAGCTCAGCTTGATCTCATGGTCAGTAAGGAGCACTGTGTTGGAATCAGGCTCTGTTCTAGACCCACACCTGTCTCTTGGTGCTTCCAACAAAGAGGCATCCTTAGCAAGCCAGGAGACTGCTGCTCCTGCAGCTGGCCACCAACAAGCTAGCCACCAGCTGGCCCTCCCTAGCTTTCCCTCTGCTGGGCTCCCTTAGCTGATGTTTCCAAAGAGCTGGGTGAGGGGCTCAGGAACAACCCTGCTTCCTGAAGGCCACTGGACCTTGAGGGCCAATGGTGGGTGGGCTTGGCTTGGTCAGGGATGGTAGAGAAAGCGTGAGGGCCTCAGCAGTGGTACCGTGAGTGGGTATGTATCCTTCAACAGTATTCACAGTGCAGGATCCAACATGAAAAACAGAGTTAAACCCCCGGTCTCCCCATCTGTACAAGCACAGCCCTTATCTCTGAGGGATATTGGGGAATGGTATAAAATGAAAATTGAGAGGCGCTAGTATGAATCTTGGCTCATGGTGATGGCTCAGGGGAGATTTCCTGCTGCTGGACCCAGTCCCGCATTCTCTGTTTCACTTGCACTTGCCTTTTCATGAGTGGTGGAGTCAGTGGAGAACCATGTGTGTTTGTGAGTGAGAGGACAGAGCGCCAGGGTCTCAGGGTAGCCAGGGGTGGTGAGCTCACAGAGGCTGAAGCCCAACTCCTCTCCTCACCTCTGGCTCCCACACCACGGGTTTGAAAAGTCTGCAAAGATACAGAATAAGCACTTTCCACAAAAATGGGTGGAGTAGGTGGAGCTCTCTACCCTCCCTCATTTTTATCACAACTTCATGGGTCTAAACAAAATCAGCAAGTCACACCTGCTTGTTGGAACAAGTCAAATGATAAAAGGTTGACAAGAAGTAAATAATCTCTCTTTTCAGATTTGCTCTCCTGCAGAAGACTTGCTAAGTTTGCTGTGTATCTTCCCACATCTTCCTTTGTGGGTTCACCCACACACATTACACAGGGCTCTCCTCCTTTTGGCGGGGGTCCTGGGGATCAAACCTAGGTCCTTGCTCATGCTAACCACAAGCTCTACTACTGAGTTGCACCCATAGGCCCTGTATTTAAAATATTAAATATTATTTTGAGATCACTGTAGATTTACAAGTTGTTGTGAGAAATAATATGGAAACGTTAAGCACCCATGACTCAGCTTCCCCCAGTATGAGTTCCAGGATAGTGACACTGAGAGTCAAGATCCAGTATGTTCCATTACCGCAAGGGTCCCTCCTATTGCCCCTTTCCAATCATGCCCACCTTCTTCCTGCTGCAGCCCCTTCTCCACCCAAGGCAGCTGCTAATATGTTCTCCACTTTGATAGTTTTGTCCTTTAAAGAATGTTCTACAAATGGAATCATACAGCACATAACCTTCAGGGATTGGCTGCTTTCACTCAACAGAACTCTCCTGCGATCCATCCAAGCCGGTGTGTGTATCAAGAGTTGGTTCCCTTCATTGTGGAGCAGTCTTTCACAGCATAAGTGTTGGTTTAATCATTTACCCACTGAAGGAAACCTGTCATTTCCTGCTATGAACAATACTGCTATGAACATTCATGTACACGTTTTTGGGTAAGTGTAAGTTTTTATTTCTCTGGGATAAATGCCCAGGAGTGCAATTGCTGGGTCATATGACAGTGACACATTGAGGTTTGTAAGAGACAGCCAAGCTGGTTTCTAGATTGGCTGTAGTCCCCTAGTTTTAAAATGCAATTATGCTATATGCTTTACAGCATGCCTTTTTCACCTAACAATAATTACCAACATCTGTCCAGTTAAAATTTTCAATTTTTAGAAAACTTTTCTAATTAAAAAATAACAAGTTGTTATCAGTCCAAAAGTTGTGAAAATCCTGAAAGGAAATAGCACAGAAATTAGAGGAGTAAAATACATTCTCCACCATTGAAAATGCTTAAGAAAAACATGCCTTGGCAGAAATAAGGATATCATATATTTATATATTCAAACTCAAAGCAAAACTCAGTTTTTGGAACATCAGCTTTCATATAGAAATATTCACTCCAAATGTTCCTTGAATATATTTTCTTAACTTCCATTGTACATTTATGGTATTATTTTATTATATTTAATAGAAATTATATATGGAGATCACAAGGTCCAACATATTAACTACAGTATTTATCTATTTGTGGTTCTGGGATTGAATCCAGCGCCCTACGTAGGTTAGGTAAATGCTCTATCACTGAGTTACATCCAACCCGATTTACTCATTTTAAAATACATTCTTTTTGGTGGTTGTGTAACTGTCCATATTTAAGAATGTATCAATTCATTTATGCATAAAATGGTCATTTCCATTTCTGGGGGCTTTGTCCACATAGAGTGGACCCCACCACTGGGCTTCTCCTCAAAGGTAACCTGAATGCATACCCTCTGGAGATGTTCTTCCACCAATCTACCTCCATTCTTTAGTTCTTTTTTTTTTTTTAATCCTTCTTTATACACCAAGATCTTTTGCAGACACTAAAGAGATGAGCACTGTTGTGGGTTGGACTGTGTTGCCCCAAAAGAAATGCTGCAGTTCTAGCCCCCAGTATCTGTGAAAGTAACTGTGTTAGTCAGCTTTCCATCACTGTAACAAAATACTGGAGGTAAGTGATTTCTAAGGAGGAAAGATTTAGTTTGGCTCACAGTTTCAGTCCCTGTTCATTGGGCCCTATCACTGGTGGCACAGTATGTCATGGTGGGAGTGTGTGGCAGACGGGGCCACTTCACCTCATGGAGGCCAGGAATCAAAGAAAGAGGGGAAGAGCCCAGGGTGGGTCCCCAAATCCCGTTCATGGCGTGGCCCCTGATGGCCTAACTCCCTCCACCTAGGGCCTGCCTCTTAAAGGTTCTACCACCTTCCAACAGCGTCACAGCCTGGGGGCCAAGTCATTAACACATGGGCTTTTGGGGGGACATTCTAGATCCAAACTATAGCAGTGCCTGATGTAATTAGGTTAAGAGGAGGTCATACTAGATTGGGATGGGCCTCCCCTTCTTGACAGGCAGGAAGCCTGACCTCACTGGGATCCACCCCAGTCTGCAGGAGTGAGGTCCCCGTGTGGCAGCAGGGAACACGTTGTCTGTGGCTTCCTGGATAATGAGAGATTACTCTCGCCCCTGCGCTAAGAATTTGACATATTCTTCCCAAACATTAGCTGAAATATTTTCCCATATTGGTTTGCTGATGGCTCTAAGAGCCTTCTTCACCCTCACTTCCTCCACTAGGTCTCTTGGGAAACTCCCAGTGCCCTGAAGCACAGCACCTCCCCGCAAACCCAACACTCAGGCTGGGTCTAAAGAGCCCAGAGCACAGCCAAAGTTGCCCCCTGCTCTTCTCTGGACTTCATGCTTCTGTTAATGGGATCTAGATTATTGTTGACTCTGTTTCCTGGGAGTTTTTCACAAGAGTTGCCTCATCTCCTCCGACCTGTTTTTGTGGAATGTAGTGTTGAGTCTTGGGGACTTCACGTTTATCCCAGTCAAATTTAATTTTGTTAGCATTGTCCTAAGATATTTATAGGATAAAATAAATGGCAGGCGCAAGACGGAAGAGAGAACACCATGTTCAATCCACTTCTCGTGTGTTTTGCCTGGGTGAACAGGCTCTTCGGTGTTACTTAATAAGTGATACTTAGGATGGTTAATTTTGAGACCCCAGATTGGCCACACTGAAGGCACACTGAGCTGGCTGGGGGTGGGGGGTGCGGGTCTATCTCCCAGAGACACAGTGGCCCCCACCTTCCTGAGGGTCACGAAATCACCAGTGTAAAAAGACCCCTTGGCCACACAGCTCCAGGAAAGTTACTTCATCTACAAAGCCCAGGAAGTGGCCAGAGGGGCCGTTCCTGCTGAGATTCTGGACTGTTCTGTGAAGAAGAGGCACAAGAGTGTGCGCATGTGTGTGCGTGCACACCACCAGCCACACCCATCACCACCAGCCTCTTGCCTGATCTATAGTCAAGGAAACATCTAGAAAGAAATTTCTTAAAATGGGTCCTGTATTTTATTTGTGGGTGACAGGGTACTGAGTGAATTAAATTGTTCTTTACGTTTCTGTGTTTTCTGAATTTTCTACAATGTCTGCAAATGAACCAATAAATCTCATTAAAAGCAAGTTAAAAAAAAAAAAAGCAGTGGGCATAGTGGTGCCCGCTTGTAATCCCAGCCCTTGGGAGATGGAGACAGGAGGATCACTATGTATTCGAGGCCAGCTATGTAGTGATTTCAAGCCCAATATGAACTACACAGTGAAACCTTGCCTCAAAAAACCAACAAAACAAAACAACCTAGATTTTTTAGTTCTAAGTGAAAATGTGGAGGTGGGTCTGAAATGACCACAGATGCCCTGAGGTGGGGAAGCTGGTGAGTGAGACGGGAAGCTTGGTGGCGGGAGGTGCGTGGTGACGCTTTGGCCTCTGTGAAGGTCACGCCCGGGCTTGCGCCCCGTGTACAGCCTGCATGACCAACTCCAGGGACACAAGGGGTTCTGGAGGCATAAGACTTTCAGTACTAAAACCAGGGTGACCCTTGGAGTCATTTCAAAGGTGCTAGCATCTGATGTAAGCCTCCATAACAACCACCTCAGAGGCTTGTGGTAATTAAGGGAATCCTGGGGAAAAGAATGTCAGCTGGGGACTTAGGGACGATCATTCATGGCCTTCTTTATCATCTGCAAAGCACTTCTGTGTGTACCACTTCCCTTGATCCCCACACACTTGGACAGCGGCACAGACACCCACTGAGAGGGTATGGACATTCTTTGCCTAACGCACACCTCTGGGCCCACCTTTCCCGCCGGCCACTCAGTGCTACAGCAACCAGCTCCATGCAGGTCTCACCTGGTAAGAGCTTGGCTCAGCTGCACTAGTTATCTCCTGCATTCTACTCCTGGCAGCAGGCAGGCTGCACGGGGACTGCTCTGCAGGGATCTGGCCCTGCTGTTCAAGGGAGTCATCCCACCTGTGATCTCTGAGCAGAGAGAGTGGGATGGGAGCTGGAGGATAAATGTCCCCAGACTCTGTCTCTTGGACAGGCACTTCTCAAATCCTCCTACGTATCTTCTGCGAGGGTGGGTCCCGGCAGGAGCAGGCCAAGGCCTGTCCCCTGCGCCTGGTCCCTGCCATGAGCACTGGAGATACACCCTCTGCATGCACATACTTCTGGGGTTCCGACCCAGATGAAAGTAACGTGCCGAGCACACTGGACCTATCAGCCCACTTCATCTCCACTGAAGACGGAGGAAGGAAGCTTAGACATACCAAAGACTCAGGGCACATGAGCCTGACCGCACAGGCATCCTATTGCTGTAAACCCACCCGCTGTGGGCCCGCCAGGGAGGCAGTCCCTGGCACACAGCGACCTGACTCCTTGTCCAGTGCTCCCGCTCACCCCATGTTGCCTCTTGGAGTAAAAGAGGGCTCTTGGGAAGTGTGGGCCGGCTGCCTCCTTCCCCAGGACAGACTAGGAGTCGAAACCAGATGGTGGCCAAGGGCGCAGGGTGAGCCTCACAAAAACAGCTCCCTGACAGGCAAGCAGGAGGCAGAGGGAGTCTCTGGGGAAAGAAGGCAGCTCTGCTTCAGCCAGGGCAGTCGAGGACGGGAGGAGGAAGCCCAGCCTCTCCGGCTCCCTCCAGCTCTAGGACAGGATGAATGTGACTATACAGCAGAAGGAGCACGTAGAAGAGAATGTTCCATGGGGCATTTTCTGTTCATTCATGTGCCATTCATTCATTTACCCTCAACAGCAATTTTCCTGCTGGCTCATTCTTTCATTTCCTTCATTCTTCAACAATGTTTGTACTGCACGCGCCCTCATTCATTCCTCAGCTGTATTTTTACTGAGTACCTAACGATTACCCAACATGCTGGCGGGTGCTGGGTATGAGGAAGGGAGCCCTCACCCTCACCCTCACAGAGCTCCCATTCTGAGCGTGAGCGGAGATACAAGGCAGCAGAGATGGATATGCTCGTCATGTCATGTGGTAACAGGGACAAGGAGGCAGGGAGGGTCCTAGGGCCTTAGATTGTGGATTTTAGTCTGGAAGTTGAGGTGAGCTTGGAGTTGAGAAGGAGGCAAAGCTGTGGATCCCATGTTGGGGCCAGATACCTCTGCAGGGGACACTCGGACACCTGAGCTCCCTCAGACTCGTGATTTCGGAAGGTTCCCTCCTCATCCCCACTCATCTCTAGGAGTGGAAAAGAACCCTTGCCATCTCCGTAGAGAAATGGTGTTGAGCTGATGGGTATTCTGATTCTCAGATTTAATCATTACATCTTGTATGCATGTATTGAAACATCACACTGTGCCCCACAAATATGTACAGTTGCGTGTCAATTAAAAATAAAAAAATTTAGCTGTGTGTGGTAGTGCCTGCCTGTAATCCCAGCTACTCAGGAAGCTGAGGCAGGAAGATTGAGAGTTTGAGGCCAGCCTGTGCAGCTTAACATCTGTCTTGTGGAATGGGGCCTGGTCCAAGGGTGAGTGGACCACGTTCTTACCTCAGAGGGCACGCTGTGGCACCAAGAGCATGCTGCACCGCCCTCTGGGCCCTGTGTCTTCCTGGAGGTGCTCACCAACACCCTGGGCCACTGATCCCACCCCAGTCTGGGGGAAGGAGGGGGCAGCCTAGCAGGACCGGAGGGCTGTTTCCAGGACATAGACCATTTTCCAGATGACTTGGGCCACCATGGAAGTGGCATGGCCAAGGTCATTCCAGCAATGATCTGGGACTTGGCAGAGGAGGCAGAGACCTGAGAGGGTGGCAGGGCTTCTGCTGGGCTGATGTGCAGAAGGTGGAAGAGCGCCTCCTCAAGATGGAAGTGACAGCCAGGCACTGACTTAGCATCTTTTATGTGCCAGGCACTATTTTAAGCACCTAACATTTATAACCCCACTCAATCTTCATATAAACTCCAGGAATAGACAGGATTACAAACACCTTTGTACTGAGTCCTGGCTGGGATTCCACCGCAGGCTACCTGGCCACAGACTACACTATTGTACCTCACACATGACTGTGTGACTTATGGGTGGCAAGGAGGTGTCACACATGGAAAGGCAGCACAGGGCCAGGCAGGCTCACAGTGGGACAGGGGTCTCTGGTTCATCTCAGGTGTGTTCCCAGATGAGGGATGGAGTCAGGATGGGCGTGTTTTGGCCAAGACCATCCCAGCACGCATGAGCAAGTGCATTTGTCTCGGTTGCCATAACACAGTTCTACTGACAGGGGCATAAACGATAGACGGGCACTGTCTCCCACGCCTGGAGGCTGGACGTCCAAGATAGAAGTGGTGGCAGGCCTGGTCCTTCTGAGTGCTGAGAGCAAGAATCTGCTCCCTGCCTCTGCCTGGCTTCTGGGGGTGGCTGGCAATCTTTGGTGTTCCTTGGACTCTACAAGTATCAACTCCATTCCTGCTTGGTCTTCTGTGTGTGTTGTCTTTGCCCACATTTCCTCTTTTCAGAAGGTCACCACTAGGCAGGGTCACCCTAATGGCCTAATTTTAACTTGATAAATTCTGTAAAGACCCTATATCCAAGTAAGGCTCTGGGGTGAGGATTTCAACACAAGATTTCTTGGGGGTGAGAGGCACAATTTAACCCACTACACAGGGTTAGGAGCAGACGCATAGGCCAGGCACGCAGGCCAGTGCTCCCAGCTGCCACCAACAAACCCAAGGCTCCACCAACTTCTTGCATCCTCTGGCTCTCAACCCTGTCTCCTGTTCCCTCAGAATTCCTCTCCCTCCAAGCTCATCTCCAGAGAACGCTCCTAATAACTGTGATTTCCCAATTGGCAAGCTCTGGACTTCTGCGGGCTGGCTGATCTCTAGCTGCAGCAAGTCAGGCTGCTGGGAAACCTCTCCATGGTTCCCACAGAGCAACTCCAGGCTTGGAGGCACAATGTGGACTGAGCTGCACTTTCTGGGGGAGCCCTAGCTCTTGGCCTGCTAGTAACTCTCTGTGAGATCCTGTTAAGCCACTATGGACTTCAGTTCCTTCATTGAATTTACAGAGTACCTGCTGTATACCTGATGCTGGGATCTCAGAGGTAGAGCAGAGTGTCTGCTCTCTAAAACTCATTTCCCTTTTTGTTGGGTACAGGGCTACAATTGATCTTCCACTTCCTTCCAGCTAGGAGGGATGTGACCTAGCTGCCCAGTGGTGGATAAGTGGAAATGATGTGTGTCATTTTTGGGACATGCTCCGGGGCATAAGTATACCCCTCCATCTCCACTCCTTCTCCCAACAGCTGCAGGGGATGGTGGAGCCACAAGACAGCAGGAGCCTGGGTCCCTGTGGAGGGCAGGATAGCTGTCTGCTAAGAGGAACACTGCTTAGGACTGAGCAGGAAATCAACTTTTACTAATGCTGAAGGCATTCCATTCAGGTCAGTTTTGATTACAGCAATCATCATTAATACAAGAAGAGAACAAGACAGACATGCCCTTCTGGAGATTTCTAGCTACACAGTTCTTTTTTTCTTTAAATTCTTTTATTGGCACATTTTAGGTATATGTTTACATTTATCATTGGGTGCTTGTACCCATACACGATGTATCTTGGTTCTTATTTTTTCCCCATTACCTGTGCGCCCTTCACCCCCTCCACCCTTCCCTATTTACATAGACTTCGTTTCCATTTTTTTTCTTTTCTCATAATTTTTCCTTTTCCTTCTTTCCTTTCCCCTTCCCCTCCCACCCCTTTGGACCCTTTCTTCCTATTTCAAGTTATCAATTATTCATTTTAATCCTTATTTACACTCTCAGTTTCTCACACTAGAGAAACTATTTGGTATTCACATGTGTGTCCTATTTATTTCACTTAAGAGTATGGCCTCAATATGCATCCATTTAGCTATAAATGTCTCTAGTTTCTCGTTCTTTATGGCTGAGTACTACTCCATTTTATAAAAAAACCCACATCGTCTTTATCCAGTTTCCAGTTGATGGGCACTTGGGCTGTTTCCAAGCTTTTAACTACATAAATTCTTCACTGGTGACCAAGGAGGAGTCCTGAAGGAGGAGCCCAGAGTGTCAGGGGGTAGCATCATCCAGGCAGAGTTGAAGTCAGGAAAGCTTCTTCTTATCCAGAAAATGGGAAAAGGTACTTTTATATTCTTTTTTAAAAAATTACTATTTTTTGCAGTACTGAGAATTGAACCCAGTACCTTCTCACTGAGCTACATCCCCAGCCCCTTTCCCGTTTTTTGAGACATGGTCTAAGTTGCCTGGGCTGGGCTCAAACTTGTGGTCCTTCTGCTTCAGCCTCCCAGAGGGCTGGTTTATAGGTGTGCACCACCATGCCAGAGTACCCTACAGTCTTTAGAGCTGAAGGAAGACCATGTTGGGCAAAGGATCTTACAGGGATAAATCATGGTGATGTTATAGGGGAAGTCATAGTTGTCAGCTCATTTGCTGCAGATGCCCCTAGAGCAGACTGGTTTCTGATGAGGCTTTAAGGCAGAGCCTGGTGTCCTCTCCAGAGCAGATGCTTGTGACCAGGGCCTGGAAGTCTCTTTGGGTAAATGGTGGTGTCCACCCCTGGTACCTGGGGAGGGTTTGATCAAGTTTTCTTCTTTTCTAGGCACAGCTTAGCATCCTAAGGAGCTCTGGTGCCCCTCTATGACCTCTGGGGATTTTTCTTTTGTCACAGACATTGTTCCTCCATTGGACCTTTTGCCCATTCTTTCCTTTAATTCACTATTTATGTATTAATGTCAGGTCCTGTGGAACCCAAGGACACAGAGCCTGCCATGGAGGACGTAGATAGGGAGGTGAGTGAAGACTTTACCTGAGACAGAAGAGCCATGAGGGGAGAAGCAGGGTCACGAATTCCAAAGAAGAAGGGGTACATGCTGGAGAGGAGGTGTCTGATGTTAATGGATCAGATCTAAAATGCCCCTCGAGTCTCATGTTCAGAGGTGTGGTGGGAAGGGGCGGTCACTGGGGGTCAGGACTTACAAGGCTGTGTTCTTGTCCCTGGCTCCTCCCTTCTTCCTCTGTTTCCTGGCTGCCACGCTGTGAACAGCCTTCTTCTGCCCTGGAACAGCCGACCTCAGTCTAAATCCACTGAAACTGAGGCTTTAAGCTGTGGGTTTTGGGTATTTTGTCCCAGTGATAGGAAAGTGACTAACCTGCCGGGGGAAGCTGGTGAGGGCTAAACGCCCACAGAGCTGAAGAGTGAGCGGGGCTGGACACACAGCAGCTCAAGCAGAGGAGAGACCCGGAGGCCCTGAGAAGGTGGTGTCTGAAAGAGGTCAGGCCTGGGGAGGCGGGCGGCTGAGGCTGAAATAGCAGGTGGGTCTACAGTCATGGAGGTGCCCCAAGTTTCTCTCTAAGAGGACTAGATGTAATGTCACTGAACGCTCAGAGTGCCGTGGTGAGGAGAGCGCATGGCAAGACAGGAATGCCGGAGGGGCTGGGCTCCCATGAAAATGATGGTGATCCCTCGGAGCCCAGCCCAGCCCCGGGAAAGTCCCCCCGGGACTGGTGCACAGGGCTCTGGTCTCTGCTGGTGTCTGAGGGCCCCACCCTGGGGCCCTGGGTATCTTCTTTTAGTCTGGGGGAGCCCAGCTGCCTGGAAGATCGAAGACTCCACTCTCCCAGGATTAACAAGGTCTCTCTTCATCACTGCCCCTCACACTGGAGTCCCTTGTGAGGGGGACACATTAAACTCGGGCTCTGAGCTGGCCAGCTTCCTGCAGCTGCCAGAGGGAGCCTACTGCTGCCAGGAATGCAGTCAGGGAGGGGACAGGAAGGGGCGTGGATGAGAAGCCCAGCTCCTTGGACCTGCCCTGCCTCACCCCTGACTTGCTGTCGCTCATGGGAGAAAGCTATCCTCAGGGGCACTGATGTTAAACTGCACTACTTCAGACCCCACAGAAAAGAAGCCTACAGTGCAGGAAGAAATCACCTGCTCTGGTTTGGATGTGGTTTGTCTCCATCATGGGGATGTTAAGAGGTGGTGAATCCTTTAAGAGGTGGAGCCTATTAGGGGTCCTTAACCCACTGGGGGTGTGTCCTGGGAAGGGATCAACACAGTTCCTGTGATCCCCAGTGGCTCTCTGGCTTCCTGTCCCAGGATGTGATCTCTCCTTCACACATGTGCCATGATGCCATCCATCATGCTGTGATGTCGCCAAGGGGCCTTCTCTGGAGTCAGTGTTAGACTGTTAGGCTTTTGGCTTTTACAAACTGTGAACTAAATAAGTCTCCTGTCTTTTTTTTTGGTACTGAGGATCAAACTTGGATCCTTGCACCTGTGCAGCAGGTGGCGAAACCACTGAGCAAAATCCCCGGCCCAAACCTCCTTTCTTTATAAAGCACCCAGCCTCAGGTGCTTTGTTATGGCAATGGAAACTGACTGGCATAGCACCTAAATCAGTGGGGCTGGACCCCGGTTCAAAGTCAGCTAGGGGATAAAGTCTATCTGGAACTCAGGATAGTTCTTCCTCTTTCACTCAGGAATGGGTTCTTGGAGAGAATCAATTTCTGTCTCTAAATTCTGTTTCTACAAAACTGGATATCAAAGTTAGTTTGGTGAAGTCATTTCTCTAGGATTATGGACCCCAAGGATCTTGTGCTGTGTGCAGCTGGGCAGTGATGTAGAGGGGCAGAGGTGGTGGGAGAGAGGGCCACTGGCTTAGCACTAAGCCCACCCTGCCGCCCTGCTGTCCCTCTAGGATGTATCCAAGGAACCCCTTCTCTCAAAATGAGTCCCTCCCATAAACCAGCCACCATGGCCACGGTACAGGGCTCTGCCCCCAGCTAGAGGTCCAGGTAGATTATTGGGCCAAGCTGGACCAATCAGATGGTCTCTTGAGACTTTGGATTTTTTTTGTCAAAGACAGAGACTCAGGGCCAAAGGATGTTAAGGAATTCATAAATGGGGAGTTCCCAAGTCACCCATGATGCTGGTTCTGGAGGTCCCTGATCGTTCTCTCCTGGTCTTGGCCTTAAACTCTTCCTCCCATCCCCTGCACTCCTCCACACCTTTCCTCTTAAGCCCTCTTTGGGGATCAAGCCAGAAGTTGGTTTCTGTACTGGCAATCACGGGAATTCTAACCTCCAGCCAGCTGTACCTTTGCTGGGGAAAGGAGATTCCAATCTGGTTGGCTCAGAAACAGCTCCACTTCATTCCCCAGAGCAGGGTGCAATGTTTTTACAAGACAAGAATATGAGTACAGGCTCCCACGAGACCCCAGAGCTCAGGGGAAAGGAAGGATGCTGTGTCGGGGAATGCCGAAGGCCAGCGCTGGTGCCACCAAGGAGGAGCTGTGTGACCTGTGTTACCTACTGGGTCAGTCAGGTAATCTCACATAAGCATGTCAGTCTCCTTGTCCCTGATGTAAGGATATCCATGGACCTCACAGAGTTGCTCTTAGGAAGCAGGAAACAAGACTCTGTGGCCAGGAGGGAGAGGGCGCTCCATAAATGGCAGCTTCTCTTTCATCCCGCTAGCTGGAAGACTTCCTGCCCTAGAGCTGCCGGGTCAGGGAACACCCACTGCCATGCAGATTCCCAAGGATGACTCTCAGGACCCAGAGCCCCTGCTGCTCTGGCCTGGCTCCTGCCCCTGGGCCCACTCTCTGGCCACCCCTCCTCTCCCTCAGCAAGGCCTCAAGAATGCACAGCGCAAGCCTCAGGCCTCCGACAACGACAATAGCTTGGCTCCAGAGAAGCCAGGATTTTCCAGGCTTCCTGCTGAGTTTCACAATTGAACAGAGCCGGGAGATATTCCCAACCAGTAGCTTATCTTCTCCCCTAACTCAGGGAAATGGGTGTTCCGTTATTGTTTCTGATTTCTCTACTCGCCTCTGCTCGGTAACTGCTGCTTGGGTGAAACCTCAGTACTAAGGGCTGTGTTTTTCCCCCTTTGTTTCTCTCCTTCTCTTAATGAGGAGCAAATATGAAGCTCCAAGGGGCAAAACGGCTCTCTGCAGATTCCAGGCTCTTCTGCTGGTTTGCCTCTGCAGATCTTTAGAAAGCTACACTCCAATAACCTGAGAGTTTTAATTGAAGGGCTTGGGAAGGGGAGGGAGAATCGTAAACTTCTAGAGGGGATCCTTGGGACCCTCTACTTCATCTTGTTTGCTTTCCCTGTTTTGAACCTGAGGCCTGGAAAGGTGAAAGGCCATTTCCATGGTGACAAGCTGGCTGGTGGCACAGTCGAGGCTGAAATGCTGGTTTCTGGACCCCAAGTTCTGCGCTCTTTTGCCCACCCACTGATGCCTGGTGTGTGCAAGGGGTCTCGGCTAGGGGGCGCTTTACCTTCCAGGTATTCCTGGCAACCAGTGGGCAGAGGCCAAGGATGCTGCTAAGCATCCTAAGTATACAGGACAGCCAACCCTTCTGGCCTAGTCTCAACTGTCAGGGGTTTTCTGGTTGATGGTGAATTAGAGGCTGAGTCCTCCCTTCCCGACTCCATGGCAGACATTGCTAATCAAGCACAATGCTATTCGGATCACAGTCCAAATTCTTCTCAACACAACACTTCATTCAGGGATTACTTGTTGAGATGATACCCACTACTCTTCTGGTGGACAGCACAGAGGAGGCAGGTTTGGAAATTATATTTTGTATTAGGGTTTGAGTCTTGGCTCTGTTATTACCTCCTAGCTGCTAATTAACCTTGCTGTGCCTCATTTTTCTCATCTGTGAAATGGGGACAACAAATGGAGGGAACCTCTAAGGGCTGTCTGGGAGTGAGACAAGTTAATGCAGTCTTTAAAGGTCATCATGCAAGGTACATGGTAAATCACTGAACATGTGAGCTGTTACTATAATCAGCTCCACTCTGGTGACAAAGAGGCAGCTGGTCTACTTCAGAAGAGAGTGAGCCAGGCCTGTTCCCTTATCCGGACTGACACAAGTTTCTCCTTGCTCTCTGGTGCCCAGGATATGGTGACTTGCACAATGAGCAGTGTCCATGACTCACAGAAGGCCCAGCAAAGTGACATTTTCCCCCTTAGCCTATTACTAATAATAAGGCCTGACTTTAGTCATTATTTAGTCGTGCACTAAACTCCCTGAAAATCCTTCCACTAAGCTCTTTCTGTTTTTTCTTTCTTCTTTGTAGTTCTAGGGATTGAACCTAGGGCCTTTGCACTGAGCTACACCCTCAGCCCTTTTTTATTTATTATTTTGATCTCACTAAGTCACTAAGTTGCCTAGTCTGGGATCAAACTTCTGATCCTTCTGCCTCAGTCTCCCAGAGTGCTGGGATTAAAGGATATGCTACCATACCTAGATTCCATTTTCTCATTTATGCCTCAAAAATAAATAGGAAGTGGGAGTTCCTACAAACCCATCATACAGATGCAGAAGCCAAGGCTCAGAAAGGGCGAGGAACTTGCTCAGGACAGCAGAACCCCAAGTAGCCAAGGATTCTCCACAACCAGAGCTCTCACTCCTCTGTTTCCTTTTCTATTGGAGAATGGGAGGACAGAGGGGAAGGGAGGGAGGGGCATCATCCGGGACCACACACACCTGCTCCCTGAGTATCCCCTGGGCTGGGGGCAGCTCTTAGAGCACAGCCAGTACTGAATTCAAACACAGTTTTCAAGGACTCCTGCCCCCCCGCACCTGTGCTCCAGAGCACTAGGTGGAAATGCTGTAGCACCCGCTGGACCCTTGCACTACCGAGTCTCTCAGTAAGGAGCCATTGGATTATGGACACAGACGCAGACTCAGAGCTCCTGGGCTCATCAGCCACACCTGATGCCCTGACCCACCCCCAACACACAGAATTTTGCAGGCTCCCAGTCCTCTGGCAGCTTCTCAGCAAGAGCTTCACTATTTTTGGATCTTGTGCCATCCATTCTCTGTGAGGCCGGAGAGAAACATTCCCTTCACCTCACCCACAGGGCCCTTTGAGTACTGTCTCAGCCCAGCCCTGCGTCCAGGCTAAGCAGGGTGGGCACTGGTGGGGTGATGATGTAGGACTCAGAGCTGACCTGTCCCTGCCTTTGGGTTGGCATCCAGGGGGTTGGGCTCCTATGACCATGTCAAGGAGGCCAGCAGAGGAGCTGGCACTTGAGCTGAGCCCAAAGGGGAGAACTAGCAAGGTAAAGACAGAGTAGACACCCCAAATAGGGAACAGCACTGTCAAGGTCCATGGGCAAGAGGCTGGCACATCTGGGGAGTAAAAGGAGGCCGGGGCTCTGGAGTTACAGGGCTGGGAGGTGGGCAGGGATAGAGGTGGCAGAGACTCATACACCTGAGGGCAAGAGGGAGCCACAGAAGGTGTTAAAACAGTAATGTGACAAGATCAGATTTGCTTCTTGTTCTCCAGGATGGGTGACAGAATAGAGGCAGGGAGGCCAGGCCGAATCCAGGCTCTGGAACAAAGATCTCATTCAAGGTCACCTGCCAACTGGGGGCATAGATCCTTTAAGGCATCCTTAAGGTTAATTAATGTGGCCCCCACACTGTCCTTCTCCAGACCACTCACTGTCCCTGGAAAGCAGCCCTGGTTCAAGGTCACTAGCAACCCTCCCAGAGTGCCTTCCTGGGACACTCGTTTCTTCCTGGCTGTGCCCACTCTCAGTGTCTGGGGGCCTTGGCCACTAGCCCTTGTCTACTCCTCCCAGAGGCCAGCCTGCCCTGCACTTTTGGCCCTTCTCTAGGATATTTTTTGGAGGGAGTACTGGGGATTGAACCCAGGGCCTTCTCACTGAGCTACATCCCCAGATTTTTTTTGACACAAGGTCTTGGCAAGCAGCTAAGTTCCCCAGGCTGGGTTTGAACTCCCTGCCTCAGCCTCTAGAGTGCTGGGATTATAGGTGTGGGCCACCACTCTGATTCTCCAAGCTTTTTAATCTCTGGGCACAGCTCTCTAAGCCTCAGCTTCCTCCAGAATCTCTAGAGCTAATGCCTAGAGCTTTCGCTTGCCCAAAAAAGAAAAAAGTAAATAAAAATGTACAAGCGGCTCCCTCTGCCCTACGCCCAGCAGGGCCCAGAGCAGGAAGGCTTTGGAGGGCCGGGAGGCAGCAGGAACTGGCTGGCTGGGAGCCAGATGGCGAGAAACCCCCGGGAACTGAGCGGAACAATTGTCATTGTGAGTTAAGCAGGCCGTTTATGGGGAGGATAAAAGTTAATGAGAAGCTGTACTCCAGCTCCCCACCATTAAGCAAGAGAAATGCTGGTGAACAAATGACACAAAGGAAGAGAGGCGGCTGGGGAAGAGAGAGCATCTCCTAGAAGCGGAAAGGCAGCAGGTGGAGGAGGTGGCAGGGAGCCGCATTCATCACCTAGTTAGGAGGGCTATCCGGGCTTGGACACCACTAACTCCATCTCAGTTCCCCAGGAGGCTTCTTAATCTATTACCCACCATCCCCTTCCCAGGGCCACTAGAAGCCGGGGTGGTGGGGAGCACTGCTTTCTCTCTACTTCATCTCAAAAAAGGCCCCTTCTCAGGAGGCTGCCTGGAGTCTCACCCATCCTAACAGTTTGCAGTGCCCCGGTTTCTCATCTGGCTGCAGAGCTGGGGAAGGGGCACGGAACAGAAGACTGTCTGCGGGGGTCAGGCACGGCCACTGCCAGCACTACTCACAATAACAGAGGCAACTTTTACCAGGGTGCCGCAGGTTTTAAGTGCATTGTTTTAATTCTTTTGTTCCTCACCACAAACCTCTCCTGTTAGAGATGAAGAAACCGAGGCCCAAGAAGTTAAGGGCCTTGTCCAGGTACTAAATGCAGAGATGGAACCAGAACCCAGGCAGGTTTGTCTTGGGAACCTGAGGGCTCAAACTGTTCTTTCTACCATCCTGTGAGCTAAATAGAAACACGTTAATACAGGGCCCTGCTGGCAATTCCAGCGCTGATAGGGGCTCAGCTCCCACAGTGGAATGCTCCACCAGCTTGTGGACCATGTCAGGAGCTTCTTTGCTGACTTCTGAACCACACTGGGCATGAAAGATCCAGGTGGGCCACATGTCTCCCTGGAAATATGCGTAGAAGGACTTGGTAGGGAAGGTTGAGTTGGGTAAGGGACAAATGTGGGGCTGTAGCAAGAGGCAGGGATGGGACTGAAGGGGTGGTCTGAGGGGCCAGGCCTGGCCTTGGGGTTCTCACCTGACCTGTACATACCTGCTGCAAAGGGGCTGCCCACCTAGGGGGACCCTCAGGGCAGTGGATATCACCTCTGGAGGACACGGAACTGGCTTCAGGCCAGCGCGCTCCACCAGCGGTTTCCGGTCTCAGGAACGCTCATGCTGCTGGTATGCCAGGGGTTGGGACCGCACCCTGGAAATCCGCCTCGACTCAGAGAGTCCAAGTTCATAACATAGATGGAGGTCTCTGTCGGTGCCCAGTACATAAGGTGATGGATGTGTTCATTACCCCGATCTGATCATTACACACTGTATACATGCATGGAAACATCACAGGGTACTCCATAAATGTATTGATGGTTATAATGTGTAATTAGTATGTGTCAGTTAAAAAAAACCAACAGCTGTGATGTGTCCCAAACACTCACTTTTCAAGGGAAACCACTCAACCCCCTTGGGGTTCCCAGCTCTCTCCCACGTGGTTACTTTCCTGGCTTCCTTGGCCTTTCTCTCTGCATGCCCCTCATCCCTCCCCGATGGGTTCTTTTCTGTGTTTCACAGGCTCCTCCTCCTTCCCTCCTCAGGGGTGTCCAGCCTTTCTCCTCTGCCCTCACTTCCCATCCTTGTGTTCCTGCTGGGGCCCTCTGCATGGTTGTGGTTTTAGCCATGCTCTTTGTGCTACGATTTCCTGGTCTGTGGCTTTCTCCCAGATCTGGCATCAGCTGCCCAGTGGACATCTCCACCTGGTTGCCCAGCAAGGGCACCAGTCTAAACCACCTTCCTGCCCTTGACTACCCTTGCTTCCTCTCATCATCTTATTGCCCCATGCTCTGGGCAGGGCAGGCCCTCCTCGGAGTGTCCTGACTCTCTCTTCTTCATCCTGCCGCAGCTCACCTGTCAGTCAGTTGTCATGCAATTCCACGTCCTGCTGATGTGCCACACCCATCCCTCTTCTTTATCCACACTACTCTGCCCTTGTTTGGAGCTGCATGGGTTTGGCTGCCTCCCTCCAAATCAGCTGCCGGGGAGATCTGGTGACACAGGACTCTGTCCCATGACCTTGTACCTCCTGCAGAAAAAGGTTTTACATGTCACCTTTGTGGTCATGTCTCCTTCCCCCTCAGGGTCATTGCTGGCCATGTGGTCCCACCTGGCTAAGCTACACAGGGTTCCTTACTCACAGGAAGCTATTCTGACTCATGCTCTGCTCTCAGATGTTCCCTTTCTCTGGAGTTTTCCTCCTCCCTGCCCCTTTGTGGACTTCCAAAGGTCATCACGGCAGATGCTACCATTTTAAGGAGCCTCCTGGATTTGATTCTTCCTCTCTTTTGTGTACAGTCAGCCCTCTGTCCACAGGTTCTTCATCCATGGATCCAACCACCTGCAGACCAAAAACACTCAGAAAGTGCTGGCGTGGTGGTGCACACCTGTAATCCCAGCAACTGAGAGGCTGAGACAGGAGGATTGCCTGAGTTTGAGGCCAGCCTGAGCTACTTAGTGAATTCAAGGATAGCCTGAACTTCATAGTGAGACCCTGTCTTAAAAAAAAAAAGCAAGACCCTGTCTCAGAAAAAAATGAATCTGTACTGAACATGTGCAGAGGTTTTTCTCATCATTACCCTATAAACATGCAATCTAAACATATAGCATAATAATTATTTATAGAGCATTTATATCATAGTAGGTATTATAAGTAATATGGAGATGAGTTAAAGTATAAAGGAAGGTATGGGTAAGGTCTATGCAAATACAACACAGTTAGAGAAGGGGCTTAAGCATCTCTGACTTCAGTACCCACAGGGGACCCTGGAACCAGGCTTAGTGCTGCGAGGGTAGGTCCTCCTCATGCTCTGCACATCCTCATCACTGAGGCTTCCTGGCTTACAAATTGGGGCCCCTCCTTGAGCCAGGGGGCCAGGTCTGACACTTATTTATCTTTGAATCTCTGCTCAATTCATGCCAGTAAAATTGCACTGATGTTCTCTCTCCAAAAAAGCCCTCTGTGGGCCTGGGGATATAAGGAGCATTACTCTCTCCAGCTCCCCTGGCTCCTATGTTTACATGCGGAAGGCAGAAAAAACATATCCATCCTGCACTCTCCTCCTCCTCCTTCCTTCCAGCAGGTAAAATACCCCAGGAAGGCCAGCAGGATGCTCAGCATGGAAGCAGAAAGCCATGGGCAGGCTGTCCCCGTGATGCTAATGGAATGAGCTGCTTGTCAAGACCCTCCGGAGCCCACAAATCACGCATGGAAGCCTGAATTGATAGTAAAGTGATAAATATGCACGTGCAAGGGGTGACTCCAGCAGCCCCCTGAAAACCACAGTGTAGGATCCAGTGTGGCCAGATGTCAGACGCATTCTACATTAATGAATTTTAAAGCCAAAGTGAAATCACCACCCCTTAAAAAGGCTGAACCAAGAGCAACAAGAATGAAACACAAAAAGAAAAACCTAGAGGTCTGTCTAAATCCCACTTTCAACCCCATGGATAATGTCCTCAATCCTAACACCTGCCCCATGCCAAGAAGATACAGCAAGACAAAAAGGACTCTGAGCTCCCACCCCTGACTCCCCTCTTTCTTGGCTGGGGCTGAAGATTCAGAGGTGCTCAGGCACCGTGAAGAGCCACGTGACTGCAAAGCTTTCATCATTCATTAAGCCATTTTTCCTCCCTCTTAAAATCCCAATCCAGACACCCGAACGGTGCTTCTCTGGTTCTCTGGCAGAACCTCTCCCTGACACAGATGGAAGCCACTCATTTCTAGAGCTACAAGTACCAGCCAGAAAATGCAGCCTGTCAAAGTGCCATGACCCAGGTCAGCAGGGCCAGATTGTGGCTGGGAGCTAGGGCCATGTCCACAGAAGCCTGAATATTTTACATCTAATCACTCTGAGCTATGGGCTTCATACCTTTAGACACCAGATTAAACTTAATTTGAAATTGGCCCTCGGGGGAATTTGTTTAAGAAAATAAAGATGTTAGGTGGAGCTTAATGTCCTTTGCAAGGTGGCTCCATCCCCTACATCCCGAGGCTTCAGGACAATCCAGGGAGCAGCCAAATGGCACCAGCATTCCTCATATTAATGCCATGACTCCCCAGGCCTTATCCTGGCCTCAACCTGGAAATATCCTTCACTCCTGCTCTACTCCCCACCAGCCTCCAACAAGGCAAGGAGGACAAGCTGTGTGCCACCCTGTACGGGCACAATGACACTCTGTGTTGTACCAGTGAACCCTTCTGAATGTCCAGGAAGTGGGGACTGCTGTTCTCATTTCACAGAAAAGGAGACTGAGGCCCCAGGAAGTGATAGAGCGCGTGTACAGTAGGGTCTGAATTTGATTATACCTGGCTCCAAAGCACACACTTTTTACTCACACAGCACCCAGTTGATGTGTTTCACATTGTGGCAGTTGCTTAACTCCTCACACAGCCTCTCTTTCCTGCTTGAGACAGCCAGGATAATTACAGGACCCCCCTCCACGGCCAAGGGGTAGGGCTCACTTGAGGAACACACACACACACACACACACACACACACACACACCCCAAGGTGCCTGACACACCTTCTCTCATGTGTGCACTGGCAGAGGAGGAGCACTTTGCCAACTTTGCCATCACTGGGACGTAATACCTGACATCCACAACTGAAAGGAGGAAAGTTTATCTGGTTCAGTGTCCAAAGGATTCAGTCCATGGTTGGTTGCCTAAGGCAAAAACCAGCATGATGGAAGGGCATGGTTGAGGACAGCTGCTCAACTCACAGTAGCCAGAGAGCAGATCAAAAAGGGAGGAACCAGAGACGAGAATACAGCCTTCCAGGTCACGCCCCAGTGACCCACCTCCAGCCAGGCCCCACCTCCCAATAGCCATCAACTCATCAATGGATTAATCTGATGAGAATAGCGCCCCTATGATCCAATGACATTCCTAAATCCCCACCTCTGAATCTGAGACTTTTGGGGGACATTTTAGATCTAAACCCTAACAAGCCCCATCCTTCACATGCTTCTGTCCCCGAGTGACAGGGCAGACGACCTTGTCTGTGAGTGAGGAGGGGCACGAGAGAGCTGGTGCAGGACTGAGCTCCAGCTGGGACAGCGATGGGGGTGAAGGCAGATGGACAATCATGGACCCCTGGGCATGGGGCCCAGCCCAGCTCCATAGGGTTGAGAAGCTGCCTTTTGCCCCCAAATATACTATCTTTGCTTTGGGAGGAGGAAGCACTCTGGGGGTGTGGCCCGCAGGCAGCAGGAGCAGCACAGCATTTTCCAGTGGCAGAGATGACACAGCTCTGAAGCTGGGCCCCACTGCCCAGTCTCGAAGAGGCCTCATCTCCAGCCGAGCCCTAATTCACAGGGCTGCTGCCAGCGCTCATTCATAAATGATGAAAAACCTCTCAGCACATGCTGAGCTCGAATCGGCAATGGAGTCTCGAGGTCCCACTGTGAACCTTAGGTCCCCACAAACTGGAGCCAGGCAGCCTTTGCGTCCCAAGGAACTGAGGCTGGTGAGTGCCCCCACCCTGCTGGTGGCCTGCTGAGGGCCACAGGGGACACGAACACTACAAAGCTCTCCACTTCAGCACCACTTGGGTGGGTGAACAGAGCTGGGACCTAGGAGAAAGCCAGATGCAGGGGAGGCATTCCCTCTCCCCAGGGTTTCCCTTCAGGACCTCAGAAGGTACTAGGTTTGGAGGATTTGGTGCTGAAGACAGGGATGGCAGCTGCCTAAGTCTGACAGGTACATTTCCCGACAGTCTAGGGGGCTGGAGAGTAGAGAAAGGAAACTTACAGTCCTTTGTGCAGGAGCCTGCTTGGCAGGGGACAGCGGGGTCAGGACCAGCAGGCTGGTTCTGTCCAGAACAGGTCTCGGACTCCATCCCTCAGAGTTGCTCTGTTTAGGTCCCAAAAGCTCATAATCCCTGTTTCCCTGTTGCTTGAGGGAAATTCAACAGAAGAAGGTGGTCACCGTAGAGGTGGGCCTTTCCACTCTGGCCACCGATGTCCCTTTTCTAAAGTGCTCCATGGAGAAAGACCCCAGCTTCACGAAATGCCCCACTGGGTGATGTTTTTATTTTCAAACCGAGGACAAAGGCAGATTTTGTTGGGCCCGACAGTGTGCGTAATTGACAGGCCCTTTTAAAGAAAAAGAACACATGAGGACAAACACAAACTAAACTAGGACCTAGGCAGGGCCTCCGCTGCTCCAGCACCTGCTGAGTCCACCTGGCGGTCCACTCACTGGGGCTCGTCTCGTCTGAGAAAGCAGGGCAAACACAACAGCCCCTCCCACCCTGTCCCCTGCTTGGGAGACTCCCCCCACACAGCTGGGTTCTGAATCAGGCTCTGGGGAGCCGGGATGCTCACAGACCCACACCGGCAGTTCCTACCTGACCCCCACCCCAATCCAACTATGACCAAGCTGCTTCGAGCTGTCCTGGCAGTCTCCTCTGTCTGAGGAAGGGGGTGTGGTGACAGGCTCGGAGGGTCCTTTTTGTGCTTTCTTTCTTTTTTCTTTTTTGGTACCAGGGATCGAACTCAGGTCCTTGCTCCTGCAGAGCAGGCGGCGGAACCACTGAGCTAAATCCCTGGCCCTCTTTCTGTGCTTTCTTATTGGACCTTGTGCACCTGGAGAACCACTGCTAGGCTGGCTGGCAGGTGGGGTCTCTCTCTGATAGGCTCCCTATGTCTCAAATTTCACAATTGTCCATATTCTTGGATTGACCCAAAGTGGGGTTCCCAAGAGACAAGTATAGACAGCTCTTCTGAACCTGTGGATTAAACCAACTATGGCTTAAAGTACATACATATATATATATTTATATATTTATGTGTATATAATAATTGCATCTGTACTGAACATGTACAGACTTTCTTATTACAATTCCCTAAATAGTACAGCACAACAGCTATTTATACAGCCTTTGCATTGTACCAGGTATTATAAGTCATCTAGAGATGATTTCAAGTACATGGAGGATGTGTGTAGGATCCATGTGAATACCACACCATTTTATACCAGGGCCTTGGGCATCCTCGGGTGTAGGTATTGAAGTGGGTCCTGGAACTCATTCTGTTGATGCCGAGGGCTGACTATACAGTGGACCAGGACCAAGCTTAGGGCTCTTACCCCCATCAATGGACATAATCATCCAGCCAGCAAACATTTCCTCAGTCCACTTATTTGTGTGCTCCAGGGGCCCAAGAGGAGGCAACTGTGTCTGATCTCCAGGAGCTGGTGGGGGGACAACCGGGAACCCCATGCCACGGCACAATACATTGAACCCAAATTGAGGCTCAAACTCAGGGCACTGGGAGTGCAGAGTAGGGGCTTGTGACCCCACATAGAGATGGGCCAGGTTTTGTGGGGTCAGTCATCTTTGAGGCGAGCCCTGGAGGAAAAACGGAGTCCAATAGGAGACAGCTCCCTGGGGAAAGTTCGTTCTAGCAGGCGTGGTGGTAGTGAGGCTGGAAGTGGGGACCAAACGGTGGAATTTCAAGCTGGAATTCTCCTAGAAGCAGGAAGCAAGCTCAGCCTGCAGATCTTTACCTTCAGACATGCGCTCTGCACCTTCAACATGGGGGCCAGGCTACACCCTGAAATTCGCAAGTGTCCTGGCGGCTGACTTCGAGTTGCCATGGATGTTCACACACCCAGGAATCACAGGCATGGGGCTGGGAGCTGTCAGGTCCCAGCCAGGGCTAATATTCAGAGGCTGAACCGGGAAGCCTCTGTTAGGATGGGGGACAATACACCCTTACACGCAGCTTCCTTACCCACATGAGCAGGGAGCACTGCTACTAGTCTGCAGAGGACTCTCCCGAGGGTCTGGACCAAGAGAACGCACTGCGGCTGCAAAACGGATGGATACCGTGACCACACAGCAGCAGACATCTGCCAAGGGCCTCCTGGCCTCAGCGCCGCAGGCAGGGGAGGGGCCACCTCCTCTGATACCTGGCATCTGGGAGGAAGAGCACAGGGCCTCCCGTTGCATAGGAAGGAGAGGCCTTTGCGAGTGTTCTTGGTTTGGAGATCTCAACTCGCTTTCGTCTTTCCCCAGGCAAAGCTGCTGTGATTCTTACTACTGGGAGAAGGGGTGGGGGCAGCAGAAACTGAGGTAGGTGCTCCCTGTATCAGGGAAGGGCTGGAGCCGAACGGGCCTTCTAGCTCCAGGACCCCAGTGCCTTCCATGTGGCCTGCCCACCCCATGTTTTACTCTGTGAAGAAATCAGCTTGAAGAGGGGAGGGAGAGTTTCCTTTTCCTGAACATCTAGCAACTGCCAGTGCTTCATGGCTGAGCTCATCTAATCCCCATAACGATCCTATGAAGCTGGTATTACCGTGCCCCTTTACAAATAAAGACACTCAGATTTAAAGAGTGCAGAAGAAAATTCCCCCAGATCACCCACCTAATTGGAGACAGAGGCAGAACTCAAAATCAAGTTCACCTGACTCAAAAATCACCCTTTGCTTCAAAGCCCCTCTATCTCTGGTATGCAGACTCCTTCAAGTTACCCACTCCCTGGTGTGCACCCCTGGGTAGTGCCCTCCCCTGGAGTGTGGGTGGAACCTGGAATATGCTGATAAGGTTATGTAATGGAAGACTCCCCTGTGGCAGACTAGAAGGGGAGAAGTGTGCTTTCGCCAGCCTGGAAGCAGCAAATAACCCTGCTCTGAACTGTCAAAGGGGCCATGTGCCCAGGAACTGGGGGTGGCTTCGAGGCCCTGGCTGATGGCTTGCAAGAGGACAGGACCTCAGTCACACAATCACATGTGGCTGCATTCCGCCATTCCCCAGGGAGCCCCCAAACACCCCCTAGCTCCAGAAAGGACTGCAGCCCAAGCAACACTATCACGATAGCCTTGGGACCCCCAGCAGGTCAGCTGGGTGTGTCCTGATGCTCAATCCACAGAGGTCTAAGAGAGCAAGCCTGTGCTATTGTAAGCCAGTAAGTTTTAGGCACTGTGTTTAGAATCCCGGAAAAGGAATATTTCTCATCCAAACAAGTTCATCTTTTCCTGAGGAGCCCGTCCAGCCTTGAAAAGGGCCACTGGCCCAGAAAGAAACATATTCATGTCACCTTGGGAAAAGGCTCACCTCTCTGAGACTTAGTTTCCTCAAGTGGGGACCCTGACAGTACTTAGGGCCTGGGGTCAGTGGGAGGGGTGGAAGGGATGTGCATGTACATCCTCAGCCTCAAGGCAAATTCTCCACACATGGTGGCTAACAAGATGGCAAGTATTTTGTTAGAGGGTACCCACTCTTGGAGACTGACATGGGAACACTTTCAGAAGCCTGGTTAATTGGGCAGTTATTTATAAATAAGGCTGAATGAATCTCCTTGTGTTATAGCCTCCTGGGGATGTCACTGTTCTGGAGCCTTAGGTATGAGCAGGGCCAGGCTCTATGAAGGATGTAGGAAGAATCCCTTCAGCTCCTCTCTCCCACTCCCGGTGACTGGGAGCTCCTCTCCCTGCCCTCGGTGTTCCTTGGCATGCGGCTGTGTGCCTTTCTGGTCTCCGTCTCCAACTCCATAAGGCTTCCCCTCTGCATGTCTCTCTTCTCTCTGTATAAGGACACAGTGTGTTGGATCAGGGCCTACCTTAATTGAGGACTACCTCATTGTAACTTGAAAGACCCTATTTTCAAATAAGGCCATACTCACAGGTATCCAGGTTCAGACTCCAGCATCTTGGGGAAACACAATTCAACTTACAGCGTTCCTCAGTGCTAAAGGGAATAGAACTGAAAAGCCCTTGGCATCCTTCTCTTCTCTGCTTATCCAACTTTTTTGCCTTTTCAATGCCTTTCATGTAATGGAACCAGAACTGGGAAGCCTCCACCACGAAATTTCTAAAACATTCTGGCCTTAGAGAAAAGAGCACCCTCTGATGTTCCACATTTTCCAAGAGTTTCTGGAGAAGAGCAGAGACCACAGGCTGCTGGGTGCTGTCAGAGTAGAGAATGACACAAGGGCCAAATGAACTATTGAGGCAAGGGACAGGTGACCAGCAGCAGGTGTGTGTGGGGGTTGGGGGGAGACCCTCCGGAGGCCAGGTGAACTCAGGAAGCCTACAGGCAGATGCACAACATTCCTAGTGTTTATAGCCTGATTTCTAATGAGAACATAAAGGTTGCCTCTTCGTGTCAAAGAAAACCTGACATTGCAGATTCTGGGGCTCTCTCCTTTCTCCAGGATCCTGTATCCTTTCCACCACTGGTGGCAGTTTGGAGGACACAATGGCTCAGATGACCAGACTGGCCAGGTCACAGGCCACTTTGGAGGACAGAGTGCTGTTTCTTAGTGCATGTGCTCCCACCTGGATTCTTCCACCATGGCCAAAGGATGCGGCATGACTTGTGCTCCCAGATGTCAACATGGGCAGTCATGTGGCTAGCCTGGGCACTATCAGGGTTCTGGGTCTGTGGGTGAACTGTGTGCAGTTGCAATTCCATCTGCTCACAAAAAGGATATATAGCCATGAGGAGTGTACACACACACCCCCCCACACACCCTGCAACTCTGCTTCTCCCCCTTGCCATGCACATACAAGGGACGTGTTCCATCTGGGGCCTGCCAGCATCATGAATGATCTAGCACACAGAGACCAACAGGAAACTGTTCACCAAGCAAACATATAGCTGAGAGCTCCCTGTGCTTCAGCAGCTGCACGTCAGGCACCCTGCCTTTGGCTTTAGGTAGGTTTGGCCACTAGGAGGCTGTGATGGAAAGGGAAGGAGAAGGAAGAGTCAGAGTATGCTTGCTTCCCTCTCCTTTGGACAGTGTTTCTGCCCCTGGTGTGTCTCCTCTGGGAGTCTGGTTCCTTCTGGAAAACCCATGTCTCTGTGGTCTCAGTGTCCTCCACGATCCAGCTGCCTCTGGCTCTGATCAAACCACCTATAGCCACTCACATTGGGGTGCCTGAAGGCTCCCCCATCTGTCTGGTTCTCAGTTCTTCTACCATCTGGAGAATCAACTCCCTCTATTCAATTCCCTCTGTCTGAAAGACATAGAGTGGTTTTGCTTTCCCAGATGGACCATGACCAACAGAGTAATAGTGACATTTATTAAGCGCTCAGAAGGTACCAGTGACTCTCCCATCCATTATCTCCTTGAATCCTCACACGGATACAGGAGCAAGTTGATCTACTGACTTCATGTTATAGATGAGGCAAATGAATCTCAGAGGATCAGTGAGAAACCTCCACTTTGAACCTAGTTGCAATGGAAAGAACACAAACTTTGCAATCAGTCCCTTTTCATTCTTTAGCAGCTATGTGGCCTCAGCAAGTTATCTCACCTTTCAAAGACCATTGCCCAGTTCCAGAATATTTTCATCATCCCCAATAGAAACCTTGTACCCATCAGGCAGTTGCTCCTACTACCTCTTCCCCAGCCCCCCATTACTAATCTGCTTTTTGTTTCCATGAATAGGCTGAATACTTCATATAAACAGAAACATACAATATGTGGCTCTTAAGGGTTGAATCACATCCCCTCACCACCAAATGTGTAGGTTTCAGTCCCGACTCCAGCACATCACAATGTGACCTTCTGTGGAAATAAAGTCATTGAAGAAGAGATCATTTGGGTAGGCTCTGATCTAATGACTAGAGTCCTTACTAAAAGGGGAAATTGGATATGGACATATATACAAGTGGACAGTGCCACAGGAAGACAGAAGTGACACTTTTATGAGCCAGGAATACCAGGAATCGCCCAGAACCACAAGAAGCTAGGATGCTTCTTTCAGTCTTCAGAAAGAGCCAGCTCTGCCCATATCTTGACTCTGAACTTCCAGCCCAGACCTGAGACAACAGGTTTCTGCTCTTTAAGCTGCCTAGTCCGTAGTTCTTTGTCATAGCAGTGCTAGCTGGAGAATACCCCAAGCTTCCATGTCTGGTGTCTTTCACGTAGCATCATGTCTTTGAAATTCATCCATGCAGCGATGTGTCTTGGGTCCTTCAGGCTTCATCTAAGGGTGTCGACAGGGAGTGGTCTCTGGATAGTAGGGAGGGGAGAGGGGAGTGCTGTGGGAAGGAGACATGTCTGGATACGTAGGGTGGGCGGAGACACAGGACACCTATAGCCCTTCCAGGAGACAAAGCTGAGCAAGCCACAGTGAAGTGCTTTTGTCCTCCCTTAAGGTCACTGGGACCTAAGAGCACAGAGCCACCTCCTCCGTGTCCTCCTGAGGACAGGTCATCAGCCTGTGTGGCTCCTCTCACTGCCCTGAGGAGTCCAGAGCTCTAATCCTGCCTCAGAAGGTGGGGAATCCCTGGGGTTGCCTGACATGAGAGGCAGCGCACTTTGGTGGTTTTGGTCTTGCTATTTGGAGCCAGACTGCCTGGGTTCAAATCCCAGTCCTACCTCTGCCACTCAAACCCCTTGTCACTCCCCGTGCCTTAGCTTCCCTGTCTGTAAAAAGGGGATAGTTACACAGTAAAGAAATAATTCGTGGGAGCCTGACACAGTCTGTGGGCACAAGGCCACGCCCTCACTCCGCAGCTGGGCTCCGGGACACACCATCCACTCTGCCACCCACGGCGATTTCTCCTCCCACATCACTGCATCCAGCCAGTCTCCAAGGTGGGACTCTCCTGCACCCCATCGTCTGAATTGGGCTCCCCACCCTGCTCTGAATTCCTCCCCACCTCTGGCCTTCTCTCTCCGCTCCATTCTGCACCGCAGAACCGGAGAGCACTTGAGGCACACACTGGCTCATCCCAAAGCCCTGGCCAGGAGGACTGGGTAGGCTCCCCAGAAGGGCCGGAGCCGGTGGGGCTTCTGCTGCTGCCTCCTTCCCACCCCCAGCCCGTGCCTTCCCCCATCCTGGCCCAATCCCCACACACTCCACGTTCCAGGCCTCCCAATGGGCTGGCTCAGGGCCCAGACCCAGCAGGCACTGGGTCACTGGGGGATACTCGAGAGCACGAACCATGTCCCTGTGCCCTGCCTGGAGCTCCCTTCTCCTTCCTATTCTCCTGACGATTTCAGCCGCACGCTCCTAGACCAGCTCACCGTGCCTGCGACCTAGAAAGACTTCCATGACCCTAGCCCACACTTCTCAGGGCCTTCCTCCCCCAGCTCTGCTCCTGTAGCTCCTTGTTTGTACTGATCATAGACTGGTGACAGTCAGCGACCCCTCTGTCTCCTCTTTTACCAGACATGGTTCCTCTGAGCAACAGGACAGCATCCTATTACAGGCTGCTTCATTCAGTGAACACAGAATGAACAGCTGAGCTCAGGAATGTGTGAACGAGCCAGTAAATGTGCCTGGGTGAGTCAATTCCCCTATCTGGGAACTTTTCCGTACTCTGCAAAACCAAAAGCAAACAACACCTCCTCTGAGAAGCACTCCCTGATTTCTCCAGCTGACAGAAGCCCAGTCTTCCTGGAATTGAGAGGCCTGTGACAAACTTCTCCTAAGCAAAGATCCCAATAGATAGATCCTTTTTCACTTAGGGGCCACCCAAGAACAGGTCCCACCCTACTCAACATAGTGGCTAGAAAGATACTGTTGACACTCCTGTGAATGCCCTCCAGCAGCTTTTCCCTCAGGGTGAAGGGCCGAGTCCTTACCATGGCTGTGGTCCCTTCTCTGATCCACTCCTACTGCTTCTTCCTATTCTTGTGCCCTGTTCCAGCCGCCTTGTTGTATGTAAATGACAGACAGCCTCGCACAGGGCCATGCTGCTCCTTCTGCCAGACAGGACTGTGCTGACTTCCCCAGAGCTTGTTTTCTCCCCTCCTCTAGATGACTCAGGTGCCACCCTTCCAGGGAGCCCTTCCCCAGCCCCTCTGAGCCCATGCCCTGCCTCGAAGAACCTGACTTTTTTCCCCCTGCTGCTCGTCTTCCCGGACAATACTCCCTGTAAGGACTGCTGTCTATTGTATTCCCCCTGTGAAGAGGACTTTCCCCAGCACTCCAACACTCTGTGGTTAGTAGGCATTCAGCATGTAGCTGGTGAATGAATCTCTGGGTGTTCTGGACTCAGTTTGGGGTCTGATTTGTAAATTCTCAGTGAGTCTCACTATTTGCTGGATTTGAAGAGACTTAAGAGAATATTATTGGGGATCAGGGACAGAAGAGGAAAATGGGGGCTGGTGCTCAAGTTCCCCCAGGTGGAAGTACCAGGCAGTCTCTCCAGACCATGGCAGCCCCAGCTGAGAAAAAACTGTCTCAGGAAAGCAAGGGCTTTCTGCATCCTTGAACCAGGCCCTCTTCATCCAAAACATGTCAGCCTCTGCCAGCCTGGGACTGGCCTCCGCTTAGCAGATGCTCCAGCTCAGGGAGGCCTGTCATAAGGGTGAGGGCAGTGACCTAGTCACTGGGGCAGCCCAGGTGGGCTCAGCTCAGAGATGAGTCCAACTCTGCCCCTGCTGCTTCCTCTTCTGAGGCCAACAGAACCCTCCCTCCTGTGGGATTGTGACAATTCCATGAAACCACAGATCTTTTTTTTGAGAGGACAAGCCGGAGAACGTGGCATTCCGGATCGCTCCCGGCCACGGAACTCACCAATACAGGAATACCTTTTCCTTGCAGGTCACAGAACTCTCCAGAGACAGGGCGCAAAAACAATTGCTGAATGAATGAATGAATGAATGAGTCCTTGAATCCCCAGAAGTTAGCACAGGGACAGTGGTACACATTTCCAATGAGTATGAGTATGTGCTACATTGACCAGGATCCGAGAAAACACAGGCCAGCAATTAGGAACTGATGAGGGCACGTGACGGGAGCACAGGGTTTAGTCATCTCAGACACGTATTTGTTTGGCAGGTAATTTTTTTTTTTGGTATGGGGATTGAACTCGGGACCTTGTGCTTGCGCGGCAGGCGCCAGAACCACTGAGCTAAATCCCTGGCCCTGGCAGGTAATTTTTATTGAGAATAATACAATGTGCTCTCAGCCCTGGAAGCCCCTTCCCCATCAGTACCCCACAAAGGGAGTCACTTTGCTGACTTCCATCTCCCCAGATTAGTTTTGCCTGTCTTTGAGCTTGATATGAATGGAAGCTTACAGTAATGAGCAGACTGTTCTCCCATCCGCTTTGTGTGAGCCCGGAGTCGCCACGTGAACGCCAACGATCAGAAGCTGGGTGTGGAAGTGTGCTGGCGGGTGGCGTCGCCTGCGAGACCTGAGTGCCAGAGGGTTGCAGTGTGCGGTGAATGTCTTCTCAAAAGAGCTGTCTTGAGCAGAATGATCTTCCTTCCTCACTGAGAGCACCCCATCCTAAGAGCCGCCCTCGGTCTGACAGCAGAATCCTTCCTCTCCGGGCTGTGTGAGTCAGATCCAGAGCTGCTGGCATCGTGTGCTGTTCTGGTCACGACTCTGTGCCCACCTCCTCCTCTGAGAAGCCTGCCGTGCCAGCCTGGCCCACAGCCAGCATCTGGCAACCACTGGGATGCCCTGAGGGGTGGGTCTCACCCTCTCTTCACACCCAGTCTCCCCTCCAAGCCTGATGGCCTGCACTGTAGCCCCTGGGTCCACAAGATCACAATGAGGTGCTAGAGATCCATGTCTCTCCTCTTCTCTGATGGGCAGCAGTCACATGACGGTTTTCATCAGGGGGATGACAAAGGGCTCAGAAAGGGCCTTGGGGCCAGAGACCCAGGTGCAAATGCCAGCATGTGTCACAGGCTCCTTAGTCCCCACAATGGATGTGTTACCCATGCTGCAGCGTGAGGATGAAGTAAACTGAAAAATCCACAGAGGAGGTTTTTAGTAAGTTGTAACTACAGGTCCTATGAATGATGAAGAGGTGGAACAGCTGCAGAAGGGAAATCTGGGGCCAGAAACTGGATTAGAATCCTGACCTCATCACCTGCTGGCTCCGTGGCCTTGGGCAAGTTACTTAGCCTTTCTGTGCCTCAGTTTCCCCATCTATACAGTGACAATTGTGACAGTCCCTGCCTCATAGAGAGGCTGAGAATTAACCACATTGCATATATATAAAATGCTCAGGTCAGTTCCTGGAACACAGCATATTAAGTACTAGCTCTCTTTCTATGATTTATACCTGATTAAATAGTTAATTCAGTAATTAATTAAGCAATATTAAATCCTAGCTGTTAGGAGTATAAAATGAGATAACATAAGGAAAGCACTTGGAATATGAGATAATATATATTGTATTGGTACAGTGAGTGCTCAATGGATAACTGATGTTAGTTTTTAAACTCCTGAAGAGAGAAGTGAGCTGGAGAGTGAGCTGGATAAGCAGCTAGGGGTGGAGAGGAACACGGGCACCATTAGGGTTGTGTGGGCCTAGCTGGGCACCTCCCTCCTCTGGAGCGACTCGCCAGCCCCCCTATGATAAGCAGGAAGGGCCATCTGGGGGTGTCTGGACCCTATACCTCCCCAGTGCTTGGCACCAGCAGTCACTCTGCAACTGCTTGCTGATTTCAAGCCAGAAATGATCTGCAGAAAGCAACCAGGTTAAAAAAAACCCTCAAAAGCCAAAGATCCAGGTAAATTTCCTCTCCTTTCCCCGAGAGATGGGAAGACTGAAGAGAAATCAGGAACACTGCCAAGAACACGAAGGGCTCTTAAGGGCTGGAGATGAGTGCTTTGTTCTTGGCTCCAGGAAAGACCGAAGAAGAAGAAAGGAAAGAGGGCGCTACCCCTGGCAGCACAGTGATTGTGATCAGAATCAGGGAATAACTTTCTCATCCAAGTCCTGGAACACTCAGAAGGAGAACACTGGAAGAAGGACGCCACTGTCGCCTTCATTCGCATTCACTTGCACCGTGTACTCTCATCTTAACTGAGTCTTCCACGAGAGGCAGTGCAGTGACCTGGTCTCCAGGACCACCAGGGAGCTGACCGCTCTGCACTGAGTGGTCCCTGAAGAAGGGTCAACGGTCTCGGACCCCAAAAGCAAGGCTCAGAGGCTTTACAAGTCACAGCAGAAATAGCCTTCCCTTTGGTGTTCCCCATGCAAAGATTCTGCTAAGGAGTTTACACAAATGGAATTGGCAGTGGACATTTTTTGAGACAGAAGATTTTGAGGATTTTTGCCGCAATGAAGGATGCTTAAACTTGCCACGAGATTTCCAGGGGCGAGGTAGGTAAGAAAGAAAGCAGCTTGTCAAACTTCATCAGATCCATATTGTAAAAAGCTTCGGCTAGTCTGGCTCAGGCAGAAAAATCCCCCCTTGGGAGTAGCTACTGCACAGCACTTTCTATTAGGTACTTAGTTTTACACATTCGATAAAAGTGTGTAAGAGCATATGCTCAGGTTTTATTTTCTCTTTGCTTACTTTTGTGGTCAGTTTTGGCACATTTATTGTAGGAGATTGATTTCTAGGGATAGAAACCCAATGTGTAAATTGTAATTTACAAGGAATAAAGTTTCAACTATGGATGGCCCTCCATGGCTTTGATCCAGCAATCAATTTGGTTATAAGTCAAGGGTGGACTGTCATAAAAAAAACAAAAACAAAAACAAATAAAAAAACCTGGCAAGAAGTCATGGGCATGGTGCCCAGATGCATTTAAGAAAAAAGGGATCAAACACCATCAGTGATCTCTATCCATCTATGTGGAGACAGGGCCTGGTGTTCTTTTCATTTAAACATCAGGTTTATTATTTTTTCCCCCATAGACTTTATAGAAAAAAATGAAAAAGACAGAAGGAGATAAATCACTCCCAGTCCCCACAGCCACCATGCTAACATTTAGGGTGAATTTCCTTCCAATGTGTTTTTCCAGCTTAATAAAAACCTTCGTCACAGTCACATCTATTTCACACCAGATGATCTTTAAAGGTTCCACATCTGTGGGTTTTTGACTCACTCAATTTGCTATTTAATAGAATTCTCTCCATGTTTAATAACCCTCCTAATCATTGCAGAGTTAAAATGATACATTTTTATCTGAGAAATGCCTCAGAAACTTTCAAAAGACTGCGTCGCTTGGGAGGCAGGAAGGGGCTTGCTTGCGTGACTTAAATATGGCAGACCAGAAAGGCAAACAGGAAGGAATAAGTAGAAATATGAGTGAGAAGGAAAGGAGAGGAACAAAAGAAAACAAGAAGGGAAGAAGGCACTGGAAAATGGGGGAAAACTGATGCGTATAGAAGGGAATCCATAGGTTTGCCAGGTGGGTATACGGTAGGAACAGTGGAAGTGGCAGCCACCCAAAAAGGAATCCTTGGGACACATATAACATTGCCACTGAATGGGAAGACCAGTATGAGGGTGGAGAACAGGCCAGAGGCCAGCAGGCAACTCCCTGAGACACAGGCTACAGGCCACAAATGGCCACCAAGGTACAAGAAGGGAGACCCTCCAGGGAAGCCAAAAGGGCCTCTCTGCCCACCAGGCATCTGGCCTTGACTCACACTCAGGAATCCATGGGCAGAAAGACAACAAAAGCCGTTTTTCATGGAAGAGGAGTTGGACTTCAGGAAAAATCAGAGCCCCTTTGTATGACATGCCAAACTGCTGAAGCGGGGAAATGTCTTGGGCGAGGGCTCAGATGCGAGCCAGGGACAGTATGCTTGCCCTGGGGAACCTGGGCCGTCAATGTGCACTTGTTATCAAGGCTTTTCAGAGCGAGGGCCGGAAGTGAGCAAGGGGCAGGCTCCCCCAACTGCATGTTAATGATGAGCTGGTGACACAGCCTTGGCCTGGCTATCCAGCCCCTGGAAGGGAGCCTGGGTGTCCTGAGATGTCCTCAGGAAGTCTTGAGGGATATGAGTTCTTTTCCTTGCACAGTTTGGTGTGTAAGATAGGGGTGGGTTGGGTAGGGGCCCTGCAAAGTCAGAACCAAAGAGTCCCTTCCTTGGACACCCATTGTCACGCCGAAGAATCCAGTGCATTCTTGGGGTTAGCAAATGAGAATAATGACATGGACTGTCTGCTTTTCATCCCAGTCCCAAGCCGAGCTGTACCTGCCTTACCTTCACTCCTGCCAGCAAATGTGCACAGGAAGTAGTGCTAACCCCGCTCTGCAGAACAAGCAAAGGAGGCTCAGAGAAGGTTCAAGGACTATTTTAGAGCTCCCCATCCAGAAGGAAGCAGAGTCTGGATTCAGACCTTGAGTCACCTGGGCTGGGCCCTGTACCACCATGTCCTGCCTGGTCTCGGAGATGACAATCACCGAATTGCTGTTCATTCCAGGTCCACTGTGAGACATGTGAAAGTCCAAGGAGCCCTGTTGGTATTTTCTATTCACTTCTGACAGTCCCTTGGGACAGGTCACTAGGAGGAGCCCCTAACCTCCAACTCAGCTCTGATGCTCTGGCTCCATCCACACTTGGTGTGCCTTTCATGCACCCAGTGCTCCAGAACCAGAGATAAGTCCCAGAGGGTGTTCTGTACCTACAGCGCTCAGCTTGAAGCCAGGCACTCATCATGTGCCACACAAATGCTTGAGGGTGATATTGCTCTCCAAGGCAGCCCTGGGCTCTGCGGGGAGAGCTGGTGGTGGCTCTTCAGAGAAGCAAGAGAGAAGTGAGGACTGGCTTGGTACACACTTCTGCCCCCTACACAATCTCCTTTGCTTCCGTGCCACTTTCCACACACACACTCTTCTGACCAAAGTCTTCTTGAGGGGCACAGTGGGACACCAGGATTAGCTACATAATTTGCTAGGTCTGAGGCAAAATTAAGATCCAATCCTCTTGTTAAAAAATGATTAATAATTTCAAGATGGTGACAGCAGAGCATGAAAGAAATGGGGGGGTGTCCTTCTGAGCACAGGGCCTTGTGTGACTGCACAAGTCTCAACCCTGCACATAGCACAGTGCTGGCCCTAGTGACACCAGTCATTTTAAACCCTTTGCGCATGACCTAGGACTGCAGTATGGATTTCTCTAGAGGAGTTCTGATTTCAAATTTCCTGTATCTCCCTCCCTCCCCTCCCCCAAAACTACAACTACCAACATTCCAGGGTCCCAATAGCACCTCCTGTATTACCACTTATATCTACAAGAATAACAGCAAAAATCTGTCCTCTAGTCTCTTAGCCAACGTTTTAGTTAAAAAATACAGCTGCTGGGCCGGGGATTTAGCTCAGCGGTTCCGCCTGCCTTGGAAGCACAAGGTCCCGAGTTCGATTCCCGTACCAAAAAAAATAAAAAAATACAGCTGCCATTGTGCCATTTGTCCCATGAAGGAGCACAAAGCACGGGGCTGGGGTGTGTGTGGGTGCCACTTACAACCTGGCGTGTCACCACAAGGGGGAGCTGCTTCCAGCCAGCCAGCAGGTGACTCCCACATCCCTGTAGTGTCCCCAGACCAGTGCTGCTTCCGCCCCCAGTAAGAAGAGGTCCCTCCACGTCCTGTGTCCTGGGAAATGGCGCCAGCACTGGTTTCCCAGGCTGAGCTCCTGACATGCTCCTGGGTCCCTACTTTTCTCATCTGCCTCCCATCCTCCATTCCCCATCTGGCAGCCAGTCAGCTGGGTCTCCTGGGATCTTTGGAATCCATCAGATCTTCCCAGGCATCCCCCAGGCCACCACATCGGCTCAGACCCGAATCATTTCAATGTGTGGACAACTGCAGTGACCTGGAGGATCTCCTGGCTCAGGCCCATCTGCTCTGTGGGAGGTGCCTCAGCATAAACCCCGCCCACTGCGCTGAGGATCACGCCACCCCTCAGGCTCCAGGCCTCTGGAGACCCCATGAAGCTCCCTTCCCAGCATCACGTTCTGCTGCTCCCAGGCTCTCTGGCCTTGCTAGCTAATATCTGCGCCTTCAGTGTAGGGGCTGAAGTAAAGCTGCATGGTGTACCAGGCACCATCGCTTCTCAGAGCTTTCAGGGTGGAACCTGATGTGTTCAGCCTCAGGCACAACCTCATTTAACCTTTGCGACAACTGTACGAAGTGCAGGTGGGGGTGTCTATCATATCCCCACTTTGCACAAGAGAAGAACTGAGGCTTGAGGAAGCTAAGGAACTAGCCCGGGTCATGGAGCTAACACAGGGTAAGGCAGGATTCAAATGTACGTCTCTAGGACTGGCCCCCCAATGTCTCATCCTTCTGTTACCTTCAACTCCCTTCTGGCCAGTGAGGGTCCCAGTGGGAGATGATGGAGAGCTGGCTGGAGCCGGAGCCACTGGGCTTCAGAGGCCAGGGACTGAGCCTGACTTTTTCACCCTTGGGGTGCAGTCTCACTAAAGGGCGTCGAGCTGGGGAGCACCAAGACCAGGCTGATATTTGGGCAGGATCTTTGGGGCTGTGTGTGGAGACAGTGGGGAGGTGGCTAAGACAGTGCTGCAGATGTCCCAGGGGGAGATGCCTGGGTCACAGTGAGTTTAGAGAAGTGGGGGGAAAGCTGAGGGCGTGTCCTGCAGGGGATGCCACACGACTAGGGAGGTCACCAGAAAGGCAGACCAAGCATTGGCTGGATGGAGGACGGATGATGGAGCCGATGGTCAAGGGAAGGGGGGATACCCTTAAGAGACCCCGCCAACCAGCAGCTTGTCACGTGTGTGAGGCTCTCACCTGCTAGTGGCTCCTTGCCAAGGTGTCAAGGGGAAAAGCCAAGAGTGTTTCCAAGAAAATGAGTCTGAAGTCACTATCTTTTTCCTGGTGTCTCTGTGGGAATGTGGCCATGTGCCTCCCCACTGCACAGTCACACAACCCTGGCCCCTGTGGGGGCAGTGGGGAAGGGCAGAGCTAGAGAGAGGAAGGAGGGAGGCTGGGAAAAGGGAGGGGCTGGAGGGAGGAGGGCTAAGTGGTTAGAGATGGAGGCAGAAAGATGAAGGGAGAAGGAAGAGAAGTGGGAGGACAGAGGAAGGATGGGTATCATTTTCCAATCAATGGCCGAGCAAATCAAGGAGGCTCCAGGAGAGTGATGGTGAACCTTTTAGGGACTGCATGCCCAAACTGTAACCCAAAACCCACTTATTTATTGCAAAGTGCCAACACTGCAAATAACCCTGAATATCCAATTCTTGGCTGGTGGGGTGAGTTGAGACACAGCTGACAGAGAGGGCGGTGTGTGCCCACTGCTGCTTGAGTGCCATAGGTTCACCACCACGGCTCTAGGAGGTTAGGGAACAAGCCAAAGATCATCCAGATGATTAGTGGCAGAATCAGGACCACGTCTCCTGCCTCCCCTGCTGAGGCCTCCATGCTTCAGCATCCTGTAGTCCTTTATCTTTCCTTCACCCCTGACACCGGAAGTTCACAGCTGTAGCCTGAGTGGAAGGCTTGGTTCCCAATAGACAGCAGATAGTTGGGGTGGGGTGGGGGTGGCTCACAGGTGCTCTCTTTCTGCTCCTGGGTATCAGTGAGGCCACTAAGCTGTGGCTCCCAAGGCTCCTGGAGGTACCTGGCTCCTCCTGGCCTCCTTGGAGCCAGGCCAGGGCTCTTGGCAAACTCATCTAGACAGCAAATGTGACTCAGAGAACACATGCATGGATGGCTGTCACATCTGCTGGGCATTGCCTTGGTGCTAGATCCTCTTTCAAGACCTAATTGAGGACTTCAGCCACCAATTTTATGGTTCAAAGGAGCCATTTAGGGAGACCCTGCCTGTACAAGGTATGAAATAGTGTCATGGTCTTGTCTTCCATCCGCGGTTGGGGAGATGACCAGAGGCCCTGCCCAGGTTAGCTGTAAAATGTAGGTGACTTATTTCTTCTAAAAACTTCCAAGGTTCAGGAATCATGGAAATGCGGAGAAAGCACTGCTAAGTTTCAAGTTATCTATCTACAAGGCATGGGGGCACACAGCTATAATCCCAGCACTCCAGGAGGAGGTTGAGGCACATCACAAGTTCAAGCCCAGGCTGGGCAACTTAGTGACTCAGAAAGACCCTGTCTCAAAATTTAAGCTCAGTGCAAAGGTCCTGGGTTCAACTCCCAGTACCAAGGGAAAGAAAGAAAGGCAGCCAGCACAGGGAGGGGTAACAACCTCAGGTTCTCTGATCCTATGATAATGCTTATTTTACAATGAAAGAACAGGAGTTCAGAGAGGTGTAAGTAATCTGTCTGGAGATGCAGCTGCCAAGTGGCAGTGTCTGTATATCTGGACTCACATCCAGATCCGTGTGACTAGCACTGGGCATCTGCGGCTCCTACTTCCAAATGGAGGGGAGAAAGGGTGGGCTGGGATGAATGCCAGTCCCTGCCTCTGCCACCGGGGCAGGAGGTAACAGAAGCTGATGGCAGTAGAGCCAGGGAGACTGACAGTTTTCAGTCACTGGCTTTTCTCCCAGGCTCTGATTGGAGTTGGGACGAGGGAAGGAACTCCTCTGAGCCTTTCTGTTCTCTTTCTGAGATGATGCAATGGCAAGGGATGGAGCAGGACAAATAAACAACACTTGCTGAGCACTGGATGTGGTAATATGGTAAAGGACTGGATGTGGCAACCAACAGTGGACGTTGCCTTGCATCTGCAATCCTGGCAGGTAAAGTCGTGCATGTGTGCACATGCGTGTGAGACGGTGGTGAGTGGTGAGGGCATCTGCAACCCTTACCGAGGCCTTTCAAGGCCATTCACAGTGAAGCCATCTGCACCTGGAGGACCCATGGGCAGATGCTTGAAAAGCCCAAGGAAGGGGTTGCTTGGGCTTTATGGAGGATGGAGGGAAGTCTGGGGAGCAGGTGAAGGGGGGTGAACATCAGGACACAGCAGTCTTGATGTTTTAGGGGAGGATTCTTTTGACCTAGATACATTTCCTCCCGGGCCCCAACACGAGCTCCCCTGCCCGCTCCTGACTGTAAGGAAGTAGAGGTGCTAGTGCCAGACATGGCTAAGTGTGAGATCACCCCGTGCTGTCCAGGAGCCAGCAGAGAGCCCGGGGTCTGTAACAGGCAGTACAGTCACTGTTTGCTTTGCAAGGCCCCTGGAGCTACACTGGGAGGCCCCATGTGTGCCGGAGCTTGGCAGCTAAATCCCTCATCTGTCCCCGTCTTGTCCAACACATGGGATTCACACTCAGGAGCCTGGTGGAAAGCAGGGGCCAGGACAGTTCCATTCCACTGGGAGGTGTCCTAGTAAGTGGTCCATTTGGGGAGCACTGCTCTGAAGCTGTGTGCAGGCTGCGTTCCCTTTTAGTGCCTCATTACCACACTGGTCCGGGCATGTGAACAACTTGAGAGAGTTTAGCTCACCTGCCCAAAGCTGCACAGCTACCAGCAAAAGCGGGATTTGAACCCAAGGTACAACCCCAAACCTTGACCTCTTCCCTCTGCCAGATTCCAGTGCAATGGGATAGGATGGCCCCTGTGAAAGGGGTCTCAGACTAAACTCCTCCCAGCGCCCTGGATCCGAAAGAGCTGGGCTTCCCTTACAAAATATTTCCCCTTATTATATGAACATTACCAACCAAACTTCTATCTGGTCATGTTGGTCTCTTTGGTCTGGTCCCCAGGAAGCTCCGAGGCAAATCTGTGGCCTACCACTAGCAACCCACCAGCCCTGCAGGAGATACTGCCTACACTCATAGACTCAACCATGGTGTTATTTTCTTACTTTTGATTTACACGCCTCCCTGCCCCTTGCCTTTCTTTTATTATTCAGCTTCCCCTTTCCTCCTTTATTGGCTGGAGGAAGAACTAAACAGTAAAACTGTATGATGTAATTTTCACAGCTTTGAAAACTTTTTCATATGTAGACACTGACACACTGGGGAGAAATGACTTTTGTCTGGTACTATGTCCCAAGTGGCATTCAGAAAAGAGGGTCTTGTGGGGCACTGGTCAGAGCACCATGGGGTGTGGGGTGAAGAGCAAGAACTGTGGGGACTTGGGAGGTGATCTAAGCAGGCCCTGCGCAGCCCACCCTGAGGACTAGAACCAGTACGTTCTGTTTTTCAAGCTGTCCCCTAGAAAGCCAGTGAGGAGGTCCTTGCTGCGGACAGGGCTGCCCCTCAGAGGAAGTGAGGAGCCACACAGGGGTGCTCTCCCTTGGCCAATCTGCACTAACAGCTGCTACCCCACACTATGGTGGCTGCTGTTGGCCAACCTTGCCCAGTACCGGTCGGAGGGGAGGCTGTGCTGGAGACAGAACCCTGGCCAGGTGGCACCCACACCCACTCCTCCTCTGATGCTAATGACTGACTGCTGCCATGTGACCTTGGACAAGTCACTCTGCCTCACTGGTCTGAGTTTCCTTGTCCTGCAATCTGAGGTCAGGCTCCATCAGCAGTTCTCAGCCAGGCTGGGGACATGGGCTGGGGCATCACAGGCAGGTAAGCATTACTATTAATAAAGGAAGGAGCTGGGGCACCTAAAGCAGATGTCAGGTCATCCCATTATTAGGGTTGCTCCTTCTTGCTTGTGTCCCATACACTTTCTCCAAGGTCAGAGAAATGAGTCGAGCTCTCACCAGCTCTCAGGAATCCGGCCTGCCCTCCTCCGCCTGCCACCCTAACAACCTGAATCATGCTTCCCCTAGATCAGCGGTTTTCCATGGGAAGCAATTCTGCCCCTCAGGGGACATGTGGCAATGTGTGAAAACATTTTTGGTGGTCGTGCCTTGGAGAAGGAGGTATGGGTGGAAGCCAGGGATGCTGCTAAACATCCTACAACATACAGGACAGTCCCCACAGCAAGGAATGGTGGGGCCCAGACCCCAGCTGTGGGGAGGCTGAGAAAGCCTGCCTTGTCAAAAGGGTCAGCTGGCAATGAACCCAGAATGCTAGGGCCAGTGAGAGTTAGCGTGGGGCTCCGGAGTGGTGCGTGGTGGAGCTTTCCAGCACTATCTTTGGCTCCGTGGGTTTAGGGTATTAGTGTCAGAACCTGGGGACCCCCAAGAATACGCCCGTGATTTTCATCCCCATCATTGCTCCTGGTTTCTTCCTTCCCCATTAGGACATGGTGCCACCTTCTGGACAGCTGTGGCAGCCCCAAAGCTGTGGGATCACCCTTGGTTCCTTTCTCCCTTCTCCTTGCCCTCCCTGGACATCTCCCATTTCTGCTGCTGTCACCTGGCCCCAGGTCTCCAGTCTGGTCACCTGCCACAAGGTCCCGATGGGTCTCCCTGCCTTCTGAAATCTCCGTTCTCCACATGCAGCTAGAACACCTTCTAAAAACATAAACTGGATCCATTTACTCCCTTCCCAGCCCTGGCAGCAGCCATCCCAAGTGAAATCCAGCAGGCTCCTGCCCCTGACCCCCACCCCCACCCCGCATTGCTCTCCTCTGTCCTCGAGAGGGTTTGTCCTGCCCTGGGGACTCCACTTGCCTTTTCCTTTCTCTGAAAGGTCTTCCTCTAAGTCCTTCCTGTGGTTCAGGTTTTGACTTAAATGTGACCGTCCCTGACAGCTCTTTCCTGTTCCCTTCATCAACTGACAAGAGTCCTCCCTGGCCTCTTGCAGGACATTCCCCTGTTCTGCTTTCATCAGAACACAAATCAGCAACTGGAATTGTCACCTGACCCATTAGAATGTGTCCCCTCCCCAGCCATGACCGGTGTCTCAGAGGTTTGACATAGACCAGGTGAGTCACTGAATGAATGAATGAATGAAAGAAGCCTATCTGGGAGGCAGGTGGCTTATACCCTGCACAGGAATATCTTGGCAGGAAAAGGGCTGAGGAATACCAGGGGTTCTTCCAGCTGGAGACACCCCACCCACTCCCACACCACACAGACTACGGTGAGGCCACACAGAACCGCCTTCAACCTGGAAGCCAAGGGTGGGAACTCACTGGGCAGAAAGTCAGAGGGTGGAGGAATGTTCCACACAGCCAAGCCCCCTTTTCAGAGGAGAGAGAGGTCCATCAGGTTGTCTTCCTAACAATTCCCTTCGCCAGTTTGTCTGTGGGGTTGGGGTTCTTTTTCTTCCTCATCTCTGAGACCCTGGGTCTGACAGCCAAGACTCCTTTCTGCTCAGCTTTTGTGACTGTCCTGGAAGTCCTCAGAGTCTGGCATGTCTGGGGAGACTGACACAGATTTATTTTAAAGCCCTGATTTTCCCACTGAGCTTTTCTTAAGCCCTTTCCTTCAAAGCCAGCTCTGTGGAAGAGCCATTAAGTCAGTCCCAGGCTGGGGTCCACAAGACCCTCAGCTCCTCCTTGGATTGGATTTTCTTCCAGGCTCTGACTGGAGTTGTGCTGAGTCAACCCAACTAAATCAGCTAGCTCCAGTGAAAAAGAGCTGGTATTTCCTTACAAAAAGAGAGAAAAGAGTAAAGAACAGAGGAGATTAAAGGACACTGGGCATGGCATTAAGGAAAGGTAGAAGAGACCTGCAGGAGCCCTTCCCAAATGCTGAGGACCAGTTACAGAGCAGGGACAGGAAGAGAGAACATCCCTGCTAAGGACTAGCTGTCGTGCATCCCCCAATTCATATGGCGAAGCCCCAGGACTCTGTGTAAACAATGGTGTGAACAACAGTGTGTGGTGATGGGACCCTTCGGGAGGTGATTAGTGTAGATGTGGTCCTAAGGGTGGGGTCCTCACGTTGGGATTCATGCCCCCACAAAAGAGACTGAAGAGCCAGTGCCCTCTCTGTCTAAAACATGAGAACCAGGAGAGAAACCTGCCACAGTCAGTAGCAGGCACCTCCATCTTGATCTTCCCAGCTCCCCCTCGAGAAATAAATGTCATTTAAATGGCCCAGTTCGTCATGTTTTGCTATGTAAGCCTGGGCGGACTGACACCTGCTCCTTCCCAAACCTGGCAGTTTACACAAACGCCTGTCCCTGGTCGTGCAGAGCCAGACTCAGGAGTCCGACCTCAGCTGTTACACACACTCAGGTGAGACGTGTGAAGGTCTTCAGTACGTGGTGGCTGTTGTTATCAACACAGAGGGCTGAGAGCCAAGTGATCAGCTGGTGATGCGGGTGCATGGGAGAGAGAAGCCTGCTCTGGCTGCTGTCACCCACTTGGGCCTAACTGCCCAGGCCACATATGGGTTAGTACAAGAGAATAGGACAGCAGACACAGAAGGGAAAGTCCGCGGCGCAGCATTATTCAGATCAGGCCTCTCAGAGGGGCCCCAGGTCAGGACTGTGGGTTAAGGTCCAGCTCCCGTTTATGACCATAAAAGAATTCCAGGTGTGCTCGAAGAGTGAGCACCCACCCACTTCTGGGCAGCTAGAGCTTCTGCAGTAGACACCCCTGGCCATCCCTCTAGCCCCTTCCCCCAGGGGGAGTGACAGGATTTGTGTGTCTGTGTGCCACAGTGCGAAGAAAGCTGGGAACACTGGTGTAAGAGCTGCTGCCCAGGTGAGGGAGATGAACATGATTCGGGCAAAGGACATGCTCATTCTCAGCTTCGAGAATCCTCTCCCACTGCGTCCAACACAGAGCTGACACAAAGTAGGTACAGGAGCCAAGCCTGGCATCAAGGCTGCTTCATTAAGGCTCTGATAGAACCGTGAGTGTGCTGGAGGGCAGCTTTATGAGGGGCAGGGTGCTGAGGCTCAGCTCTGCAGGACCATGCATGCTGGGCTGAGGGTACTTGACGACAGCACCATGACTGGGTCCCTCGCAGGTCCTGACCCCAGCAGCCCCAACGAGCACTCTGGAGTTCACGGTGCATGTGGGGGCCTTGGCAGGTGGGGGGCAAGTGACTGTTTGTGGTGGGGACAGGGTAGTCCAGAAGACAGTAGAAGGAGAGAGACAGAGACACAGAGAAACCAAGAGACAGACAGAGAAGCAGAAGGAAGGGGAAGGAAGGGAAAGTGAAGGGGATAGAAGGGAAGAGTAGGTTATGCAATTTCTGCGTCAGTTGTATGTCCTTGCCTCTAAATGCCTTCATGCTGCCGCCAGCCCAGACTCAGAGCTGGGCTCCACTGGGTAGCCAAGTGCTTGGTTCTATTTTTAATGGCAACCCAGAAGCTGTTGGGGAAAGGGCAAGATGACATGGTAGGAAGAGCTTTGTAGTGAGACAGAGGCTCAAATCTGGCCCAGCAGCCTCTGGGCAAGTCCTAGAACCTCTCTGGGCCTGATTCCCTCATCTGTAGATGTGGTGAAGTCATTACTCAGGCTTTGTGGGGCCACTGTGAGCCTGGTCAGCAGTATCACACACGAGGCTCTGGCACTGAAGAGTCTGACACTTGTCCCATGGAGAGGCATGTGTCAGGTGGGTGCTGCTCTGGGTCAGAACGAGGCTGGAGCAACATCCCCGCCCCACTGCATGGATATATTGAGCACACAGAGGTCGGGGTAATTAGCCTATCGTTTATAGCAAGTGCCCTGGAATGAGTTGCCAGCAAACCCATCCAAGTTCTGTGCTGTACCCTGAGCCTTTTTAGGTGCCTGCTGCAGTATTTCTTCAGTTGCAGCTCAGGGGTTTGATCCTCTCTGTTTTGGTTTAGATGTAATGATTTTGGGGGTACTTTACTAAAGAACAGGTGGAAATAATGCATTTTGCACACAAAAGCCAACAAGGAGGCCCCCTCCATGGCCCTGGAAGTGGGCTGGGGTTAATCTGCTGTCTAGGTCTCAGCCCTGGACACTTGCTGCCAGGCATCATAGGAAGTATCAGCTGGCTCTGGGAGCTGTCAGCTGTCAGCCTCCATGATGTGTTTCTGCAAAGCCATGCTGGCAGTTCCTACTCAGGTATGGGACTGTCGTAATGATTCGAACCACAAGAGGTCTTAAACCAGCTCACCTCGCCCTGGATCCTTTAGGAGCTTTAGGGAATGACACAGGCAGCCCCGTCCTTTCCATGAAGTCCCCCAGATGGCTTCCTTTGCCAGGTTAGCCAGCTGCCCAGATCAGCTCAGGGCTCTCTTGATGAGCGGCGAGTGCAAATGACTCGAGGCAGCTGGAAAGATGCTAAGTGCAGCATCAATCCTAATTAGGATGAGGAATTAATAAAGGAGGCATTCAAGTCCCTCCATAGGCCAGGCTTGCCAGTGTGGAGGGTTAGTTCCAATTTCCGCTGGGAACCTGGAAAGCCCCAGGTCCACACATTTCTTGGGGTGGGGGTGACAGTGGCATGACCTACTATGCCACACAGAAGGCACTGAGAGGAGCCTGCGAGGTAGAACACCGGGGCACTGCAGCCCTGCTCTCTATCTAGCTCAGGCGCTGTGGCAGCTAGTGACGTGGGTACATTCTCCAGAGAAGAGGTGTAGGTGTTCGTGATCTGAGCAACTATACACCCAAAATGATGTTTTTCGAAAGAAAAGAGGAGGGTGTGATTGTGGGCCCAGTGGCTTCTTTGTGTAGCTGTGTTTCTAGAATTGTTGATTGCACATTTATTTCTGTTACCCAAAGACTCTGTGTAGCCCTGGAATTAAGCTCCAAACTGCAAAGGGCACAGGGGCCCCATTTGGGAGTCCATTCGGGGGGACAAAGGGGGAGGGGTTCTAGGTGAGGCCAGGCATGGTCTGGGGGGACAATGCAGGGGAGCTGACTTGGCCGATGAGACACAGCCCACAAAGCTTCCTTTCACACGATTCCAAATGCGGCGCGGAAAGGGCTCCCTGCCACCTCCACCACATCCTGCCAGGCTGAACTAGTTGCAGGGTTGTAGCTGCAGTAAGGGAGGTAAGGTGGATTCGAGAACTTGCCAAACAACCCAGGGGCAGAGTGAACATACCGGGAAAGGTGACAAAAGAGGAAACTCTGACCAAAGATTTTTGAGAAATCAAAGCAACGCTCCACCAACTTGTCCCCACTCTGAAAGCCAAACACCAAGCGGCAGACCTGTCCGCAACCTGGCTGGACCACACGGTCCCTCTACAGCCACCTGTTAGTTCAAGTTCCGCAGCTGGGTTTCAGGTCGCCCTGACTACTCAGGAGGTAGCGGTCCCCACAGTCCGGGGGACCCTAGGGGCATCCCAGCCTTACCGCACCTACTACGCGGCCGCCTCGTGCACTTAGGGGTCACCGCGCACGCCCCACGGAGCGACCACGCCCCTCCCAGGCGCCGCCGGCCCGCGGGTGGCCCTGCGCCGCCCAGCCTTGCTGCCACCGAGGTCTCCGCAGGCTTCCAGCGAGGGGCCGCGACCGAGGTCTCGCTGCCTCAGCGAGGGGATGACTTGTGTCGCTCCCCCCACGTCCCCACTGCGCAGAGAGGGGCAGGCCGGTGACCCCGTGGAAGGGCTGGCGGGCGTCGAGCAGTGGCTCCCGGGCTCCCCCAAACGCGCTCGGAGCCCTGGTCCTTCCCCGCCCCCACCCCTCGGCGGGGGCTGGGAGAGGGCGCTGAGCGGCCCCAGCGCTCCCCGCCCCCGGCCGGCCCCGCCCCAGGATGGCCAGTTCCCATAGCAATCGCAGACACCGGTTGCCAAGCAACCCCTCCCCCTCCTCCCGCGTCGGCTCCCCCAACCCCAGCCTCCTCCCGCCCCCAAGCCTGCCTCCACCTCCCCCTGGGGCGCCGGCGCGGCCCCTGGGGATCGCTCGGGTCCGGAGCTCCGCGCGCGCGCGTGAGTTTCGGTGTTTCATTGTGTCTGTGTAAGAGGGGGTGTGCGCGTGCGAGTGCAGAGTTCCTGCGATCGGTGTGTTGGGAAGGTCCCTAGCCGCGAGGGACCTGAGCGGGTGCACAGCTGGTCGGAGGGGACCCACCCACCCGCTCCGGGCTCCTTTGTCTCGCGCCGCACCCACCGATCCCCCGACCCGCGCCCCATGCAGTGTGCGTGTGTGTGCGTCTTGGGGGGAGGGGTCCGTACCTTCGATGCAGCACACCCGCCACAGCCCCGAGTGGGTGAGGTCGCCGCGGGCACGGCGGGGCGGGGGCCCGTCGTCCATGGTCTGGTTGGTGCCGTTGCAGATGTGCGCGCTGGAGTAGAGCCAGTAGTCGGTGCCGATGGCGATGGCCATGAGCGAGAAGGCGACGAAGGCTCCGGCCGTGGTCAGCAGCATTTGCAGCCCGCGGTCGCATCGCACCATGGTGGGCGCCTCATAGTCCGCCGCCCGCCGGCCCGGCCCGCCCTCCTCCCTCCGTGCGCCGCTCCAGGGGCGCCCGGGCTGGGGGGCCGAGGGCCGGGGGGCGGCGCCGCGCTGCGCGTTCGGACCCCGCGCCCCGGGCGTGCCTGCGCTCGGGCCACGCGGGGCTCAAACTCCGAGGCGCCGAGGCGAGTGCGGGCTCCGCGGGCCGCCGGGCGGGCTGGTGGAGGCGCAGGGGCTCCTCCCTCTCGGTCCGCCCTCCCCGCTCCGCCCGCGCCTCCGCCCGCGCCTCCGCCCCGCGCCCTCCGCGCTTACCCCGCCGCGCGCTCGGGGCCCGCGCCCGGCGCCCCTCGCCCCTCGGCGTCGCAGCTGGGCTGCAGTCCCCGCCCCGCTCGGCGCTCCCTTCCGCTCCCTCTGCCCCGGCCCGGATTTTTCCTCCCCTGGTCTCCGCGCCCCTCCTCTCGGCTTCCCCTACTCTCGCGCACTCTCTTTCTCTCCCAGGTTCATTCACATTATTAGCTTGAAGGAAGCCAGGACAGGGTTCCCCAGGCAAACTGAAAGGAGGCGGGTCTCCAGCCATCTCTCTTAACCAACTAGGAACACCCCGTCTCCCCTTCGTCCCTGGGGATTCTGTGGTTTGTGAATGTGTAGTCCCTGCTTTGCCCTGGACATATTTGTGCCTCTACCTGGCCGGGAGGTATAGGCTTAAGTGGGAGTGAGAGTATTCGCGTCACATTTCCAGAAGTCCCAGATGCGGTCACAGCTGGGAGTCAGACATTACAGGCCCAGCCGGGCCCTGGCTACCCCACTCCTGGTGGCTCCTGAGCCCGCGGGCTCCTTCAGAGCTTCCTGGCAAGGGTTGGGTGGCTCTGGATTCGGGATGGCACTGAAGATGGGACTGGCCCCCCAGGCACATTTCTGCTCCCAGGGGCCAGGAACACTCCCGCTATGTTTGATTCAAACATTCCACCTCCACTTCTTTTCCCTCTTCTTCCTTGTTCCTTTTCAATACCTTATATCTTCCTGCTTTTGGCTCTACTCGAGCTTAACGGCTTTCTCTGCCTCCTCTTTATTACCAGCCTCTGCCCAAGCCCTGCTGGCTTAACTTAATTGTCTTTGCTCCTGGCATGGTCCCAGCCTGGACACACACTCCCTTCTCCGCGGAGCCAGGCCAGACTCCTTCAACACCCAGCTCCAAACTCTTCCCTGCAGGCGGCCTGGGAGACCAACACCAGGCCCTCAGCGTTTCTTCACCTCACACCTGCCTGTGAACCCGTTGGCATCCTTCAGGGTGTCGTGTGGGGTGCTGTTCTGGACCCCAGGAAATGGAAAGAGGTGTATGGAGAGCTGCTGTCCTTGGAAGATGGAGCTCGAATTTTACATTTCTTGTGGCATCTTCCCAGCCACTCTCCAGAGACAATTACCCCACTCGGGAACCACTGCTCTGGCTCCCACAAGATTGTGAGACTTTCCTGGGTCTGGGCTATGTGGTAAATGCTTAACAAATGTTCCCTAAGTAAGAGATATTCCTTGCCCCCTGGACAATTATAGTCTTCCTGGACCAGGTTGGCTGCATTAATTAGCATTTGTCTGCTCCCTTCTCCTGCCTTTGGGGTGTCTGCTCTGCCTTTAAAGCATCAAACAACAAGGGTCATCACCTCTATTTTACTTTTTATCTTATCTCACCACCTGGTGTGCACACAGCAGATACCAAATGTGTATCTGAATGGCCCAAAAGGTATGAGAGGCTTCCTCTGGCTCAGAATGAGGCTGCCCCTCTCTGTCCCTAATATCCTTAAGAGTAAGTCATGGCTCTGTCCTCAGAAGCCGTGGGAAAGGTGACTCTCAAGCTTTTCTTTTAGGAGAAAATCCTGTTTTCAGAGAAAATTTTAAACAGAATTCCGACATAAATAAACGATCTTCCACCACTAGCCCTGTAGGTAAGATGAAGAACTCAGTCTGTACCACCCACCCCACCTCGAGCTCCTAGAGCACCTACGGTTCCATGAAACATGGTGTGAAAACCTACATCTCAAGGTGCTGCTGGGTTGCATGGGAGCATCTCCTCCAGCCCTCCCTGCATGCCGCCTTCCTCAGGATCTGTGGGAGAAACCAGTGAAAGTGACACCAACGAATCTGCTCTGCAGGGACTGGGGAGGAATGTCTTCTACAATTTCCTGTTAGGCAGGGGATATGACCCATGGGCTGTGGGACCCTCCTCCAAGCAAGCAAGAGATGGAACTAAACTTCATTCATCAGAGCCATATTCAACTAGCTCTAACCTTCCACTCAGAACATGCAAGAGTTTACAGGGTGCTGGACCAGGAGCCACAAATGCTGTCTGGGGGTGCATATTACATTCTCGGTTCATTCTCTGCATCATCCCCCTTCATGCGCCTGGGGAATCTGAGGTGCAGAGAAGTTGAGTAACTTGTTCAAGGTCTCACACCTGCTAGGCAGAGGGGTCAGATCCTAGCTTGGCCAGAATCTTTCAAGGACACTAAACACTCTCTTTGCTGTTGTCAAGTGCTACTGAGCTGCATCGTTATTACCTGTTAATTTCAGGGGAACCCCAGTGGGTGCTTGGCAGTTTGCCTGTCTGTCCCCGGGCACCCAACTGGGAGCTGTGGTTGATCCTGAGATTGTGAGGATGTAGACTGTGGAGTCAAAGAAGGATTTGACCGCTGGCAAAAGGACCTAGAGGAAACGCAAGACTCTCTCAGACCATTCATCATGCCTGGGTGGGCACAATTTAAATCTGGAAATTTCTGCTCAGCTGGATTAGAGAACTTAATGGCAGGATTTCACTGCTGCTTGAGGACTCTAGATTTTCAGCATCCCATGGGATGCTTCCAAATCTGAGAGAGGGTTGTGTCCTCTCCTTGCTTAGAGAAGGCTCTGCGCTGGTTTTGTGGACGCTGAGTACTTGACATCTTCTCCTAGGGAGCCAGCCAGTATAAATGGTACTACTGAGGGAGGGATCAACTAATTGCACATGTTATTACCTCTCTGGACAGCTGAGAAAGTGGGGCATTTGACAATCTGTTGGACCAGGCCTCCAAAACTGTATTTTTCAACACAGGGTGTTTAATTTTTTTCCCTCTTCTCTGGATCATTTGGGTAATTACCACAATTCTGCGCTTTACTTAGTCTGTGACGACAGCAGAGCCATAATGAGCCTGAACCTTCTCAATCCCGAGTCCAGGGTGAAGCAGCCAGGCGGGCTGCTGTGGCAGCCAAGGGAGAGGAATACAGTATTAGGCTGCTCACGCTGCATAACGTGCACGTCAAAGCCGCTGAGCAGGAGCACGCTGCGCCTCCAGCGGGGAGGGGAAGCAGGGAGCGGCCCTCCACCAGCCAGGGATGGAGGACTGCTGTGTGCGACGGCTCCGAAAGCCTTTATTAAAGGCTTTGTTTCCCGCCTTTGTCCTCCAGAAATAATGACCTCTGTGTGGCAACTTTTTGTAATATCTCATTTCTATGCCCAAAGCAGATGGTTCCTGTGATTTCAAAAGGCTTAGTGGGGGGATTTGGGGAGCCTGGGTGATATCTCAGGTGAATAGAGTGATTTTGATGCTGGGGATGAGTCTCGGAAGGTTCTGGGGCCCTGGCTCTGAGGGGAGGCTTATCTGAAACCCATCTGGGCTGCTTTGAGTCTGAGAATGCCTTGGGGTCTTGGTTTTGAAAGCTTTCACCTCCATCAGATTATGCATATTGCAGGGATCCCCCCCCCCCGCTTCACTATTTCAGTAGGTTCCTTTGAGGGATAGTTCAAATCAGAAAATGCTACTTGGCTTTATGAATTGAGGTTTATTCCATTTCATTTTCTTATCGCTGATATCCCATTTGAGCTGGAGACACAGCGTTCTTTGTCAGCTGCAGCACAATAAAATGGTGGCAAGCCCCCAGAAGTACCAGAAGGAGCACCCTAGAAGTGTGGAGAGGGAAAGCAAGCAGCATTTAGTGGGTGCTCTCTGGATGATTTTCATTTGTGAAAATTGGCCTCATTTCAGTTCATAGTGACAACAATCCTAAAAGGTAGTCACCTTTACCCATAGTTTGTAAGTGATGAACTTGCAGCTAAACTGTGTAAAGGCTGGGTTATGATTTGAACCCAGCTCTGCCTGGAGCTGCCATTCTCTGTAGCTACTTAACCTGCATCCCAGCCTCTGGAGGGTGCCTACTCTGCTTTCTCCCCCACATAGTCATCCAGATGAGATCAAGTGCAAAGGACTGTCAAAGTCACCTGGGGGTGGAGAGGTTAGGAAAGGCTGCACCTTGCAAGCCAGATGGGGTAAAGCAGGCTGCTCATTATTTCCTGGGCAGGTAGGGGTGAAGTACCGGGAGACACTGGCCTTGGGCATGCGCCCTTCTCCTTTGCCCTCCTAGCTCCAACCCCAGCACTCGTGCTGGTAATGGCCAGAGCTGAAGGTAGAGGACCAGCCCCTAAACCAGGTGCTCTGTGCAGATCTCCCAGGAGACAGCTCTGGCCTCAGGCAGCTACCATCTCCAGGGCATTTTTCACTTATTGTCTGTGGGAGGAAAACCTAGCACCCTTCTGCCAGTGTTAACTACTGCACAAAACAATGAACTGCGAGTGAAGTCGGTGTGTACTTATTCAAGATCTGTGTGATTTTAGACCTAATCACATCAGGCACTGTGCTGGGCGGGCTGTGGCTGTGCTGGGCGGGCTCCCCCACTAGAAATTGTTCCAGAACCAGCCTGGCTGATGAACATATTGATATTAACAGCCTGACTCGACCAAAGCTTCCGGCCCAGCACGCTAGAGAGTTAGCTGGTTATTCTGAGAACAGTCTTTTCAAAACACTCTCCAGGACAAATGGGCTGAGAGGTTCTTTTGTCCTCAGCTAGCCTCTGAAATGGAGCTGACTCTCAAAGCTTCGAGAAGTCCAAGGGAAGAAATGGTCAGCAGGAAAAGGCTGGAGCTTTTAAAAGTGGGGTACAGGCGAGGGTGAGGAAGGTGGTCAGTGACAGCACATTTGTCAGCTAACGTGCGCCATTTGAGCTTTTGCCAAAGCAGAGCTTTTAATTCTGAAAATATAACAGCCTTGTGCAGGAGCTGGAAGAAAGGGCAGCGTTTCGTGCGCAACCTTGCTGCTAAGTGCCTGACTGCTGTTGAAAGGTTTGGTTCAGGGGAGGTCCACAGACCCTGGCTTCTGAATCACACCTTCCTCTTCATCTGCCTCCCAAGGGTCTCAGCTGCCTGCTGGAGTGCTGGAGGTGGGTTGCTTTTGGCTTACCCCGAAGGGAGGAAGGGGCTGCTTTGTACTGCAGATGTCTTTCTGAATCACCCTGTATCAATTGAATATTCCCCTTCTGTCTCCTCTGTGGGCTATTCTGCTCACTCTGTCCATGAAGAGCTCTGGGTCTTTGCTGAGTTCTCTCCAAGGCCTTTTGAGGAGGTGGGCAGAAAGATCAGTGTATTCAGACTGACCTGGGTTCCCAGTCCTGTTTGGCCCTCTGCAGCTGTGGCCTTAGACTAGCTGCTGAACCACTCTAGGCCCTGATAAAATGGGGACCCCAGCATTTGCCTCACGGGTTGTTGCACAGAATGAAGAAGCCCAGGGAAAGCGTTGACACAAAAATGCTGAAAGCCAGTGTTTGTTGAGCACTTCCTATGATCCAGGGTGTCCACTACTTCTTTTGTTTCTCCAGGATTCTTTGAGATCAGTCCTATTATTTGTCTCATTCTACCAAATGAGAAGGAAAATCACTTGCTAAGGGTTTCGTGATTTTGAGGCTCGGTATATTTTGATTTAAATATATACTAAATAGCTTGTATGAAAATGTCAGAAACCCATTGTACTGTTCCATTAATATATGCTAATAAGTATAATTATTAAAAGAGAAGAGTATGTATACTAAATAAATGGCAGCTTTTGTGATCGTGTTTGCTAGGGTTCCCCAACAATTAGGTTTAAGTTTCTTGGTTTCCTCGTTTGCCAACAGCGAGCCTCACCAGACTCAAGTACCCCTGTAATATAAACCAAGCAATTTATCCAATCCAGAAATGTTGCTTTTCCTCAGTGGATGCCTCCTTTTTTTTTTGTAGCTTCAGCTGTTGTTTATTGACACACAGGTGGGCTCTATAGCAACAGGCCTAGAGGTGGCGGGCAGAGTATGTGCCTGGAGCTCGAGTGCAGAGAACTGGTGCATAGGTCAAGTGGGGAGGCTGAGGTGATCGGGGAGCAGTCAGAGCCAGGGCCAGAGTCTGCCACACGGGCTCCTCTGCCCCACATCCTCAGCCCCTACTCTGGCCGCCACAGCTGGGTTCTTTGGGCATCTACCTTCTGCAGGAATGAACAGGGTACACACAGGAGCTGGAGTTGCTGCCTTCCTGAAACAAACTCTGGGAGCCTCCCTCCCGTCCCTTGCTGGGGTGGTGGTGGGGGGTGCTGCTAGCTCTGTTCCACCGCAGCCCAAACAGTGCTAATTACAGGGATGCAGTCTTCCCAGGTGTCCCAACCCACCGGTGCTGCACCACAGTTCAGAATGAGCACTGCAAGCGTCGCTGGCCTAATGGATGGGTTGGGGAAAGGGGACAGGAAGGGGGCTGGAGAGGAGCTCCAGGGCTGTCATGACACACATGGTATTGGTGAAGCCGGAGCTGGGGTGCCACCTGGTCAGCACGATGACCACACATCCCATCTTGAAGAAGTCTGGAGCCTTGCAGATGTTCTTGGCCAAGTTCACGTGCAGGTCCACTTCCTCGGTCCAGGCCTGCTGCACAGGGTCCTTGCACACCATGGGGAAGATGCCTTGGTATAGGCCATCTGGGGGCTTTGGTGGTGGTGATAGTGGGGATGGGGGCACAGGGTACCGTGCTACCTGGTGGGCAGATCTGCCCGACTTGGTGAGCACAGTATGGTCCCGCTACAGCACTTGAAGGAAGTCTCCCACACTGGCGGCTTCTGTGGAGTTGCTCGTAATTGGGGCCAGGAGGCACAGCTCCTCAAATAATTGCAAGTGGTAGATGGCAGTGTGAGCCTCTTGGGCAGTCAGGTGCTGCATGCACACAGCCTCCAGTGGGTCGTTGCCCTTGGCTGTCTCTTGGGACAGCATGGTGCAGCCTGCCCCAGCTAGGACAGCGTTGGTCTCAAGGCTGCCCTTAGCCCTCGAGGACCGGAGCTCCATACCCTCCAGCATCTGTGTGGCACAGATGACAGGCTTCCCTGTGTGGTTACAGCATCCACTCATCATCTTCTGAGCCAGGAAGAATTTCTCTGCAGGAATCTCGATGCCAAGGTCACTATGAGCCACCACAGTGCCATCTCACTGGCTGCCAGGATCTCACCAAACCTCTGCACCCCTTTGTGTGGAGGTCTTGATGTTCTTGCTGCTGACCTCAATGTTCTTTCCCTTCTCTCCCAGGACCTGCCTCATCATGTGGACATCAGGATCCTGTGGATGAAGGCCACGAAGATCATGTCTAAGTCCTACTCCATCTCGAACTTTAGGACCTAGATGTCCTTCTCAGACACAGCAGGCAGGTCCACGGTGGCTCTGGGAAGGTTCACACCCTTCTTGCTGCCCGAGGAGCCACCATTTCCCAGTTTGGTCACCAGGGAGTTGGGACCTTTCCCCTTCACCAGCAGGGAAATGAGGTGGTCATCCACATAGATTTTACTGCCCACGTCTACTAACTTGCAGATGTTCTTATAGTCCAGCTCCTCTCACTGCTCCATGTATGTGTTGTCCAGAGTGATTTTGAGTGTGGCTCCTTTCCTGAGCTCCACCTCAGTGGTGCCACTGCCCTTGATGAGCCCAGTTTGAATCTCAGGACCCATGGTGTCCAGGGCCACAGCCATTGGCCGGCAGAGAATGAAGTTGGAAGTGAAGCTCTCGGTGGCTGTATGCACATTCTTGATGGTCTCTGCACGGTGCTCCTGAGTTCTGTGAGAGAAGTTCAGCTGGGCCACGTTCATCTCATGTTCATCTCCTTCAGCGTCTCCACTGAGCAGGAGGCTGTGCCGATAAAGCAGATGAGGCCGGTGTTGTGGGCCGTGATAGGGATGAGTCGATGTCCAGGCGGCACATGTGCTCCAGGAAGGTGTCAGCCATGGCCATGGGTGCATGCAGCTGCTGTGTCTGGATGGGGGTCATCCCGGCTTTGCTGAGGGTCTTTAACATGGCTTCTGAGGTACTCACGTACTCAGCTGGGGCTGTGGTACAGAAAGAAGCAGAACACTTTGTAAGCTCGAGATGTGTCTGGATTCCTTTCTTTTGCTCCATATTGTCCCCTGGGAACCCATGCACATGAATCTTCTAGGTGGCAAACACATTATTAAATCTTTGCTGTCTTCCAGTTCTTCCATGAGTGGCAATGCAAAAGCTTGCAACTCTTTGAGCTTCCACAGCCCCACTATGAAATCTGCCCTTGTCCAGTTTTGTAAGACTTGAAAGGGGTGGTATATGAAGTATCTAGCACAGAGTCCAGCACATTTGTGCCCAGCTGACTCAATCATAGTGTTTTGACACCAGCAGATGTCACCAGTAGATGCACACAATGTGACATAACAAATAGTATTTAGGGCTGGGGATTTAGCTCAGTGGTTCCGCTGCCTGCCTCGCAACCTCAAGGACCCAGGTTCAATCCCCGGTACCAAAAAAAAAAAAAGGTATTTACTGTATGAATGAGCCATGCACGCAGGACCTGTGGGTCCTCTTCAGGTGATCTGCAGCATTGCTGAGGCCTCTCAGGTGTGTCTGTCCAGGGGCACCTGCTCCCTGGCATGATTCCCGTGCATCCCTGCGCATCTCTATCCTGCTCTGGCCCAAGGAGGCACCAGGCACTCAAGACACTTGGGTCTGCCCCCGCCCTTGCTGGATCTGATAATGCACTGTTCTCAGGTAAATGGGATGGGAAATGCACTGGCTCTATAGAGTTGATACTTTAGATACTCTAGATTCTTAAAAATTCCAGGACTGGTGCTGTATCTGTAGGGAGTGTTGTCACCTGGTAGATGGTTAGTAATCCCAAGTGATTGCATTGTCCTCCTGCAGCCACTGCACCCAGGTGAGGTCCCTGTGAGAGTTCTGCAAGTAGAGGGAAGTGACAGCTCTGCAGCTAAGGGAGGTGATGGGACTGCATGACAGCTCTGAGCATCCATGGAACCAGGAGAGGTTGCTCCCAGCAACCTGAAGCAACCTGCCTGTACTCATCTGCCTGCCCAATACCAACAGTCTCTTGTTCTAGAAGATGGGAGAGTGGTGGGATGTGATTCTTGAACAGTTACACGTGGCAGCACTCTATAACGAGAGGCATTGTTGCTTTGGTATTGTTATTGGCATTGCTGTTGTTATTTTGCTTTGGTTTAGTTTTTTGAGACAAGGTCTCGCTATGGAATCCAGGCTGGCCTTGAACTCACTATGTAGCCCAGACTGGCTGCGAACTCAAGGTGAACCTCCTGCCTCAGCCTCCTGAGTCCTGGGATTACAGGCATGTGCCACCAGCTCCGGATTTCAAGAGAGGCATTGTTAACCCCATTTTATAGATGATGCAGCTGAGTCTTCCAGAGGCCAGGTAACTTATCCCAGGTCATAAGTAGTAAATAAAAGAGCTAAGGGTCAAGTTCAAGGACTGTCTCCAAGGAACATATTTTTCCTGTAGTGGATGGTTTTCAACCCTGGATGCCTTTGACATTGGGTTGGAGGTTTTAGAAATTTATGCTCCACTCTTGGATATTCTGACCACTTGGAGTAGGGTCCGGACATCAATATATTTTTAAGGCTATCTAGTGATTCCTAATGGGCAGCCCGGGTAACAACCAGGGCACAGGACCATGATGCCTTTGGACTCAAGTTCTCTTGGAAAGTGCTTGGTTTTCAACTGAATTTATTACGAGCAGATGCAGCCTGGCTTAATATGTGAGTAGTTGACAGGGACTGGCGGGCTGGGAATGCCTGGCATCAGCTGGGCCAGCTGTAACTGTGGGGAGGTTTGTCACCTGGCAGACAAGCAGGGGAGCAGCAGTTAGGTGAGGGTGATCTGAGGGACTCTACAAGGCTCTCCTTGCTACCTCTAGCCCTGCTGATTCCCTCTCTCCCAGCATGGGTCATGCTGAACAGCCATTTTTCTGCTGCGAACCCCGCTGACAGGAAGTGCCCATCCAGGAGAAGCAGGCTGGGGGTTCAGGCCCAAGCCAGCATTTTCCTCAGTGACCTTCCCTACTGGGAAGTGTCACCACAGAAGACCCTCAGAGTGGACCACGGGGAACAGGCCACTGGCCAGGTAGTTCACCTGGGATAGTAGAGGAGCTTTGACATCAGACAAGAGGGCTTGAAGGGCACAAGAGGCACAAGGGGTACTGACAAAGGTCCTGACTCCCATGAGGCCTTGGGCCTGTGGGACGTCAAGTGGCAGGCACACGCTGCCCTCTGGAGACACCCCAGCCTGGTCCAATGGGGCTATCAGAGCCAGAGAGCAGGCTGGGCCTTGAGGCTCCTCCCCCTTCTGCCTCGGCCAATGCCTAGCAAAGGGCCTGCTGCACTTGCCAACCGAGCCAGATGCTGCTTTGGGGAAAATACCTTCTGGAGTTTGTTGTCTGAGTCCTCCCCGCTGACACCCACGGTGGAGAAGACATGCCAGGATAAATGGGAAATCTCTTCATAAATATTTGAAAAGAGGCAAGAAAAAGGAAAAAAAGAAAAGGACTAACCCCCCAAATCCCAGAATTTGGGAGCATCTTCACAATCACTGAACAGATGGAAGAGGCAGGTTGGTACTGTTCATCGATTTGTAGTGGGAGCCCTGCAAGGGTGCTTTTCTGTGGCTGCCACCTGGAGCCCTATGTTCAGTGCTGGGGGCTTAGGCACCGAGGGGGTCTGGGCTTGCCTAGTGGGCCCAGGGGAGAGGACATGGCTGCCAGGGGCCACTGATGGAGACTCGGGGCAGCACAGATGCTGAGCAGGCCGGTGGGGGAGAATGGCCTGCCCTTTATCCATAATGCATAATTGTCTTTAAACTCAAGTGCCTTGGGACTTTATGACAAGTGGAGCATGGACTGAAGTGGATTTTAAGGGATTTTCTGGGAGACAAGGAAAGAGGCCTGTGGGACAAGTGCTGATGCCCACACAACAAGAAGAGAGCTGCATGCCCCAGTCTGGGAGGCCCAGGGGCTGGAGCATCCTCCTGGAGGGGTTTGACTGGGAAAACATGACACTTCAAGGCTGGGGCAGCATGTCAGGAGTCCCAGGCCCTCCAATGAAACGGGGTCCTTCTCAGGCCTGGTTACCAAAGAAACTCAGCACCCAGGAGAGCACCTTGGCCTACGTGTAAAGTTCAGTTCTGCCCACACAGCCCTGTGCATACCTGAACCAAAGCAGAGCAGCTGCCCTTGTAGCACGAATGTTAGCCTTTGGGCCTCTCATACACCTTCCTGCCTGTCCTCCATCACTTGCCTCTCTTGGGGCCTGGACCCTACTGCTCTTGGGTCAAGGTACATGGACTCTTCAGGCTGAATGACAGGGACTGGGGCAGGGCAGGTCCCTAAAAGACAGCACCCTGGGAGGGTGGCATCAGACAGGGAGAGGCTGCCTTCCTAAATCTAAGAGTAAGTTGGAAAGGCAGACATATGCCCCACAGAAGCCTAGCACCTAGGCTCCAGCAGCTTCCTGAAGGCATTAGGATGAAAGAGGGCCTTCGGTACAGGCTGGCAGTGTAGACAGGAGGCTGCCCAGGAACTACGGTGTGCATAAATGTCTCCAGAGCAGACTGGATGGTCACAGGAACCTTGACCAAAATGTTTCAAGCAGCACATTTTGTGGTCTTGGCTTCCCCTCAATATTGAAGGTTGTCGTTGCACCTGGCAGGAGTAGGGGTGGCCAGGCCAGAGGCGTGAGGGAGGAAAGGGCCTGGACCTGGGCAATGCCACCTTTCTATTCTTCAGCTTGACAAGAAGAGCCACAAACTTGACTCCAGCCAGAAGCTGGATCGATGTTCACCTTTGGAATGCTAATCCTGCTTTTAACTATGACTCACGTTCTCTCTAGTTTATTGACGTGAGTTGGTTCTACATGAAATGCTGTGCTCTAGACACATTGTTAAATAGCCAACTTAGAGAAACCGATGGTGAATACAAACAGTCTCCAAAGAAGGCTGCTTGAAAGGCTGGGGGTTTGCTTTTGGAGAGCATTTGAGTTAATGCTGTGTTCTTCAGTGATCCAGTGAAATCAGCCAGTGTCTTTGAGTGCCTGGCCCTGGGCTTATCTCTAAGTGATTAGAAGAGTAGATGTGATTCATTCCTTCATTTTCTTAATTGATGGGTTAAATTGTACCTTGAAAATGTATGCCTGTCTCCTAACCCCCAGAAGCTGTTATATGTGACCTTATTTGGAAAAAAGGTCTTTGCAGATGTAGTAAGTCCAGGATCTTGAGACGATCCTTAATTAGCAGAAGCCGGAGATCCAATGACAAGTGTCCTTATAAATAAGAGAAAGAAGGAAGGCCACATGAAGGCCAAGACTGGAATTGACATGTCTCTAAGCCAAGAAACAGCAAGGATCACCAGCTGCCACCAGAGCTGGGGGAAGGGCATGGAATGGTTTCTCCCACAGAGCTTCCAGAAGGAGGCAATCTGTTTACACCTTGACTGCAGACTTCTGACCTCCAGAACAATGGAAAAATAAATTTCAGTTGTCTTAGGCCACCCTGTCTGTGGTCATTTGTATGGCAGCCCTAGGAAACTAAATGTGATGGACATCTGAGGCCCTCAGGTCCCACACACTGGCTGCACCATCAGAATGCAGCCGTGAACAGAGTTGGTCGCATTTAGAGGAGAAGATGGACTGAGGAGGGATTGTGGGATGAAACTTCTAAAAGAGAATGGAGGTGCCACAGAGCCTCCTCTCTCCTAAACCTGCCCCTCCTTGAGCCTCTACATCTCAGTACTGCACTGCCATCAGCCCATTGTTTGGGCCACGAACCTGAGTTGCTTCCACACTCTACAGCTGGCCCTACACTGAATCCTGCCAGTCTCATGTTCAAAGTCCTTTTACACCTTCCATGCCCCTTCCCTGCAGCCCTCTCCTGGATGGGCCAGCGTCGTCTTTCCTCTGGATAAGGGAAAGCCCTCCTCTAGCTAATTTATCTTCCTGGCTCACGAATGCCACCTACATTCTCTCCCATGCATTCTCCCCTCTGTGCAAATGTCAGTTGCTAGCGTGCTCTGCTGAGAAGTGCATCAGAGCATTCCCAGCCTGGGGATCTAATACCAGAGCACCCCTGGCCACCTTGTGTAGTTGTGCCCCTGTCTGCCATGCCCAGGACCCGTCTTCCCTGAGAAGCCCACTGCCCACCAACACTGGCCACTTTCCTTTCCTCTGGCTCACCAAGCTCCTTTCCAGCTCAGAGAAGCCACATGTGGCTTGGGCTCTATCTAGAAAGTTCTTCCTCCTACTCTTGGTCTCTAGGTCAGTGTTGCCTTGAGTTCCTACTTGGAAAGACTTGCTTCTTTCTGCTTTCCTACACTACATGCCTCTCATTTTTCATTTCCCCATTAGGGATTAGGGATTGGAATGTGGATATTTAAAATTATTTTTCTGGTGCTAGGGGTCAAACCTAGGGCCTTCCACGTGCTAGGCATTCGCTCTACCACTGACCTGTCAGCTGCCTGTCTTTCCCACCACAGTAAACACCAGACAGGCTGCAGCCATATTTTGTTCCTTTCTGACTAATTCATATGCATGGCATATAGAAACGGTCAAGTATTTGTTGAGCACAGAAATAAATGAATATATTTCCTAAACCATCTGTGGGAGGGGAGAAGGAGAGAAGAAAAGCCAATAGCTGCACAGCAAACTTCTCAGTCCCTGAGAGCCGACAAGTTTCATATCTCACCGCAGCAGGCTTGGAAATGTAATTACTTTGTTTTCCTCTCTCCTCCCAGAGCCTTGTCTTTAAAGTTTGTTTTTCCTGTTGAATAAATGTGTACAGTAACCCTTCCAGCAGGAGAAGGAGGGAAGAGGGTGCAGGCTTCATAAAGAACGGGCTTGTGATCGTCAGGCCCCCAGAAAGGGAAAGTTTCTGTTAGGCAGAACGTTTGACAAAAGTTAAAATGCACTTACAGGAATAAATCAGTTGCTGTGGCAACCAGTTCTCACTCTCTCCCAGAAAAAAAAAAAAAAAGGAAGAGGAGGGGAAAAAGTCAACTAACTCTGGTCCAGCCATGAGAGAAGGAGCTGTCCAAATAGATTAATGGGACAATGTTATGAAATGTGTCATTAACAGCATAAAATGACGTTTTTTTTGAGTTTGGCAATGGACTCTTACAGGCCGGATTTACCATTTCCATTGCCTTCCTGGCTGGCTTCTGTACGCACAGAGGGTTCAAGCTGCCAGACAGTGCCTGCTGCCACTCCCCAGGTTCACCAGCTCCCTGCAACTTGCTCTTTAGAGAGACCCCACAGTAGGTCCTTTGGTAAAGAGGAATCAATCTTTGCTAGACTCTCACTGTCAGTGTGGATTTTTATCTATCTATGGTTTCCAAGAGGAGAAGCCACCCACCCATGCCAGGAGAGTTCAGCAGAGGTGTCAGAGTGGGGCGTGAACTCTCAGAGGTGCTTCTCGATTGTGCACTCAGCGTTCGTGAGGGCTGGCAACCCACTTAACGGGGGAGAAGGGCAGCATCAGGGAGTGGAGTGCAGGGCTGAGGCAGGGTGTGTGCAGGGATCACCACCCACCACACTGGGATGAATGTGGGGTTCTGGGGAGCAGGCCACCCTGCCAAAGCTGGTTTTCTCCTAGCAGCTGATCTGTGGGCTTTTAAGGTATTCAGGAACCCCTTTTGATAGTGGCAAAAAGGCATAAAGAATTGGTGGTCCATGAAGTTTGTAGGTTCATTTCACTCCTTCATCGTTGTTCAGCATGCGCTTATTGAATCCTCTCTGTGGTAGGCAGAACAATGCTTCCCTCAAAGGTGCTCACAACCCATTCCCTAGAATCTGTGTACATGTTGTGTCACATGATAGAAGGGAATTAGGGCTGCAGGTGGAATGAAGGATGTTAACCTGCTGGCTTGAAGATAAAGAGTGGCATGCTAATTTTACCTGTTGACTTGACTGGGTTAAGGAGTACCCTGAGAACTGGTGCCTGAGAAGGTGTTTCCAGAGGTTGGTGTGTGAGTGCGTGGACAGAGAGGGAAGATCGACCTCAGTGTGGGGAGCACTATCCAACAGTTTGGGGCCAGGGCAGAGCATAAAGGGCAGGGGAGGGAGGATGTCCCTCACTCTCTCTTGGAACTGGGATACCCTTTCTACTGCCTTTGGACATCAGAATTCCAGACTCTCCGGCCTTGGAACTCCAACACTCCAAAATGCAGCCACCTGTTGGTTCTCAGGCCCTCACCTCCTGTGATTCTGAGGCCTTTGGACTTGGAGTGAGTCACATGCCCAGCATCAGAGATGGCCTGCCATGGGCCTCCGTAACTGCACAAGCCATTCCCCTAATAAATCCCACCTTGTGCATCTACCTATATATCCTATTGGTTCTTTCTCTCTGGAGAACCCTGACTTAGTACAAGGACATTACCCTGAATTATCCAGCTTGGCCTAACTGTAACCAAAGGGGCCTTCAAAAACGAAAACAAGAGGCAGAAGAGTCAGAGAAATGCAACATGAGAAGGACTCTATCCACCATGGCTGGCTGTGGAAATGGAGGAAGGGCCCATGAGCCACTGAATGCAGGTAGCTTCCGGAAGCTGGAAAGAGGGAGGGAATGGAGGCTCCTGAGTATAGGCAGAGAGAGAAATACAGCCCAGCTGACACTTGATCTTCAATTCAGAGAGACTTGGGATTCTGCATCATAAAACATTTAGATAGATTTTGATTGTTTTAAGCCACTAGGGTTTGGTCATTTCTACATCATGAGCTCACTCTTTAAGCACCAGGTCCCACACCAGGGTCCACCTTACCATGTTCACAGGCCTGAGAGGGAGGCAGATGGGGAATCAGCAGCCCAGGCTGGTCAAGGGGGTATGGGTGCTCTGAGTGGCCCTAGCAGTGGTGGAGGGCTGTGGTCATGGAAGGCCAGTTTTGGAAGAGAGTTGGTGGGATAGTGAGAACTAAATATTTGATTTTCCCTTATCCTGCGATACAACTGAAATCCTTGGCATCTGCAAAGTGCTGGGTAGAGAGAGGTTGAAACTGACCATTATTGGCCGCTGATGTAATTAGTCAGGCTCATGGGCGTGATGTCTGCATAAACATCCAAAAGAATTGTGTTGAGGGGCTTCCAGGTAGCTGAACGTGCACATGCTGGTTCCTGGAGGGTGGTGCCCCAGGGGAAGGCATGAAGTTCATACCCTTTGTCCTCAAACCTCACCCTGTGCATCTCTTCATCTGTATCCTTTACAATAAACTAGGAAAATAATGATTCCCTGAGTTCTGTGAGCTGCTGTAATAAATTAATGGAATCCAAGGAGAGGGTGGGGGAAGCCCAAGTATAGCTGTTTAGTTAGAGGCACGGGTTAAGCCACCTCGGGCTTGTGATTGGTATGGGACTTGCAGGGCAGTCTTATGGGACTGAGCCTTCCACTTGTGGGGTCCGTCACCCCTTCCAGACAGATAGCACCAAGATTAAATGGCATTAGAGGACACCCAGTGGTGTCCACCACAGAATTGCTTGGGTGTTGGTGGGAAAGAAGTCCCCACACACATCTTGGTGACCAGAGATCACTGAAATATTTCATGTTGTGGGAATATAGGAGAAATTGAGTTTATTATTGCTATATGTTTGGAGTTGGACTTGAAAGATCAGCTAGTGAGAGAGGGTCTGGGAAAAGGCATAGGAGGCAAAGGCGAGGGATGTGGCCAGGCCCTGGTGTGAAACCAGCAGGGCAGAAGGCTGATGATGCAGCTGTAGAGGTCACGGGCTGCCTCAGGAGCCAAGCCAAGCAGCTGGAATCTTAGCCTGAGCCCCAGGGCCTCGAAAGGGTTTCAAGTGGGGCTGACATGTTTTGATCAACCTGACCAGATAAATCAGCCAGAAGCAGAGCTTGTCAGAAATAGAGCCAAGCAATCAAAACAAAGGCTTACTGGGGTCCTGAGTGGGGAGAGGTCCTCCTCCCAGAAGACAGCGAGTGAGCTGCATCCCCTTTCTCCTGAGGGTTCTTCCTGCCCCTCTACTCTGTCCCCTCATCTGAGTCTGGATCCCCTGGGTCAGAGAATTCACCAAACCCTCGAAGACTGTCCCTGCTGCCCTTGCCTCTCCCCAAAGGACGTAGGCACCAAGGAAAAATAGGCAAATGGAAAACAAAGCTATGCTCACAGGCAGAGCATTGGGCCTGTCATCTTTTCATAAATTAAATGTAAACTGTAAAAATTGATTATTTAAGGGATAATTGCCATTATTTTCTAATGTACAAAAGCAGGGATAAATGCCGTGATGGATTACTAGAATGAAGAGAGGCATTTAATTAATTTCACGAGCCTGCTGAAAAAGCAATCACTATGAAATTGAGGGCTGCCTTCGGCCATGCCTGACTGCAGCCGGTTCCTCACAGCACATACCCACCCAGCTGGGGCCCACCTGGGAGGAGCCCTTCCCTACTGGGCTGAGGCCTGGCTGGTACAGGATGGCGAGATGTGGGGGACTGCAGGACAGGTGCCCTGGTGCTGCCGGACTGGGCTGGGCCGGGCTCTCGAGACACTCTGGCTTCAGGTCTGGACTTGTGTGACAGCCAGGAAAGCTGACTGAGTAGAGGGGAGGCCAGAATAAGATCAGCATCTAGGTCCTGGAAGGTTGAAGTCAAGTTCTGACACTTAGCTAAGCCTCCTGTCCTCAGCCCAAGCTAGGGGCACTTCTGGCCCCAAACACTCACACGTGGAGCAGACCTAAGGCAGACGGGCTTTGAGGAGGAGCTCACATTCATTCCTCCTGCGACTGAGCTCAGGGATCCCTACTCCTTCCCTAGTCCCACTGCCCTCTCAAGCTCTGCATCTTGTCTTGGCCCTCGTTTCCCAACTCATGGGACCTCCTAAGTGATCCGGAAGATAGCGGTGTCTTATTTAAAACCCACTAGGCCCCCAGCTACTGTAGCACATGCCCTGAAACATGCTGTCATTGAATCCCCTCGATGAGCCTCCTTTGTTCCCATTTCATAGATGTGAAGCTTGAGGTTCAAAGGGGTAAGCAGGTTTCCACTCACTTGTGGTTAGTGGCTGAGTCAGGATTTAGATTCAGGCCTGTGAGGCAAGCACTCCCCTCCTGTGTCCCTGGCCACTGTCCCAAATTCTGCCCCCAGTCCCCAAGGGTCCTCGTTAGAGTCCTGGCATGGGGCTGTGATAAATGAGAGAGGCAGAGATTTCTGGTGTGCTGTGACCACTTTCAAAAACAGTATTTCCTGCTGCTTTCAGGCTGCTTTGTCCCCAGCCAAGCTAGCCTCACCTGGTCAGTATGTGGTTGCCAACCAGAACAGCAAAATGCAGATGTGAGGCCCATCTCTTCCCCTGCCACCTGGAGCCTCTGTCCCCCAGCCTTTCTCTCCTGTCTCATTGGGCACGTATCCCTCTCACCTGCACTGGGCAAACATTCCTTGGCCTGAAGCCCATTCCTTCATCTGTCCCCGATGCAAACACAGATTGAGTACGCGTTAATGTGAGTTAAGTACGCAGAGTAAAAGGCCCGAATCTGGAATCTGCCAGCGGGAAGTCCCAGACAAACAGGTGACAATCTACTCAACAAGTATGCTGGGATGAGGGCTTCCAGAGAAGGGTTCTTTCCCTGGCTCAGAGCCAGGGGATGCCCCTGGAGGAGGGGACATTTACCCAGGCTCCCAGAATGATGAAAGGAGCAGAGATGATGCCTCTGGGCCTGGGGCACAGAGAGGGCTGCTGCCTGCTTGAGGGAGGAAGGGGCATCTGGGCAATCATCGAGGGCTCGGATGGGAGCAGACTGGCATGAGGGAGACAGCTGAGGTCCAAGTAGAGTCAGGGTTAGGTGGCAAAGGAGTTCCCATCTTTTCTGGAAAGCCAGAGCCTGTCATGGAAGGGCTTTAAAAGCAAGAGACTCTGCAACCTGCACAGGCTGCCTCTCAGAGAGAAGCCAGCAGCAGCACGGAGGAAAGATGTGAGGGCTCCAGGAGGCTGTGGGCTGGACAAGGTGTCACCGGGCCCAGAGTGAGGCAGGCAAAGGCAGGGATAGTGAGAGGTCTGGGCTTCCATGGTAGCTTTGGGCGTTTTGTCCGACAGAGCTCTCCACAAAAACTACAGCAGAGAGGAAACAGAAGGTGAGGAGCCCAGTGCGGGCCACACACATTTTGTGGCCAGTCTTGAGCTTTCAGGGTCGAGTAGGCAAATCGAGAGAGCCGCACCTTCCCAACACTTGTGTGATTCACAGTCCCTGTAACGGGCACTCGGGAAGCTGGTGTGGCCTCTGGGGCCACTGGCACCTAATTGATTTAATACATCAGCTAAGGCACTGCTGCTTCCTGAATGGAATCTGCAATTGCCCTGGATGCGCAGCTACAGCAGAGAAGGACGTCACTCCAACAGTGCAAAGACAGACATGAAGGTGGCATTGGGGTCGCCTGGGACAGTAGCTGGAGTTAATACTGTGCCTTGATCCCATGGTCTTCTGAATTTCCCCCAAGGGGAGGCACGGAGGAAGCAATGAGCTGTGTGTGTGTGTGTGTGTGCGCGCGCGCAGGCGTGTGTGTCTGTGTAGGGGGGCTCTTTAAAGGGTGACGATGGCCCCTTGTCAGAGAACAGTCTTCCTCCCCCAAACCCCATCCCCACCCCAGCAGGCAAAGATAATGGATGTGCTACAAACAGCTCTCCTCTGAAGGGAACTAATTGATTCCAATTTTCATTTTACGTGGTCCCATAATTCTTTATTACGCCTTCTTTTACGACCTGGGAGGCTCTGGAGCTGAGCTGCTGTGTGACAGGAGGACTGTGTAATCCACACGACAATCATTTATTCACCAGCATGACAAAAGATGCGCATGGCTCTCATCCTGTCCCTCTTCTATTCCCATCTGAGACAGGGGCATCAAGCTCAGAGCTGTGGGGAAACTCATCTCCCCCACTGAGGAGAAAGAAGGGAATGAGATGCCTCAAAGGGTTTCAGAGATGACTCCAGAGTTGCAACCACCTTTCCTCTGGCACTGCAAGACAAGTGGAACATTTCTGGGGAGAATCACCCTTCAAGATGGTTCCTTGGTAGCAGGTGGCTTGAAATAAAATTTATTTCAGGAGAAGGGACCCAGCTATGGCAGTGTGGGGCAGGGTGTTCTCCTCCCCGAAGCAGGCTGGGCAGAGTTCCAGAAAGCCAGGGCATTAGGCAGATTTTCAAAGACTTGGGTCATCGCTGTTCTCTCCTCCCTGCAAAAATACACCACGTCAGTTCCTCCCAGCAGCTGACTTCCCAGGTTCCTGAATGCATGGCCTCATTCATTCACTCACTCATTCACTCTCTTACTCCACACACATTTATCATGTCCCCGCAGTGTGGCAGGCACTGGGGACACAGAGATGAATAACACTCGAGGCCCTGTTGTCAAGGAACTGACTTTCTGGCAGGGGGGAGAGAGAGAGATGCTAGCAAATAACAGAGCAATGGAGCTTGGCAATGCTAGGGAGGGAGCAGGGAGAGAGGTGGGTGTGATGAGGGGATCTGGGAAGGTCCGGAGCCTGGGATGGAGCAGGCTGGTGCACAGCTCTGTGGCTGGAGTGTGGGGAAGAAGGGGAGGAATGGCCAGGGCTTGGTGAGCTCAATTACAGGGGCTGTGCCTGCCTTGCTAAGCATTTTCAATTTTATTTTGAATGCAATGGAGAAACAACGTAAGTTCTTTTTTTTTGGTACTGGGTTTGAACTTGGGTCCTTGCACTTGCGCAGCAGGTGGTGAAACCACTGAGCTAAATCCCCCCACCCAAGACAGCGTAAGTTCTTAAGCCAAAAGGAGACTGGGAAGCAATATCCCCCCGTCTGCAAGGAGAGGGACTGGGGAGGGACTAGGAGGGAAGGCTGGTTAGGGATGCAGGGGAGCCTGACCTATGATGTGGGCAGTGATCCTAGCCAGGAGGGGAAGAGGGAGACACCAAGATGAACGATTCTTCAGCACTCAGGAAATTACAAGGCACAGCGGGTGAAAGTGAAGAGGAGAGTGAACTTTACCTGCCCCCATGCTGGCTTAGGGAGCTACATAGGTAATGTTACTCTGTCTTAATACACCTTCAGTCATAAGAGACAGAACCCTAACTGTGATTTAAGCAATATGGGAGTTAAACAATTTCATGTGTTGGGAAGTCTGGAGGTGAGCTTCCTAGAGCTTCTTTATTTTTAATCTAAGTTCTTTCTTTTTGCTAGATTACCTTATATACTAGCTTTTTGCCTCATGGTTACAAGATGGCAGCCGCAGCTCCAGACATTTTCATGGCATTCAAGGCAAGAAGAAGAAAGGAGAAGAGGTAGCCACAGTCACATCTATTCTATTTAATGAAGAAAATAAAATATTTGGTCATCTTTACAGAGAGAATAGTAAAATGGCTTTTTAACTTTCCCAGCACCTATAGTTGAGGCAAGAGAGAAAGGGAATGGGACTAGAAAATGAGTTAGCAGTGTCACTAAACCAAGACAGAAAAATAAAGAGGAGTGGCCAGCATAGCCCTGTGTGCAGGGCTAAGTGGACGAGAAATAGCTCCTATCTAAAGGGGTTTGGGGAAGCAGATGCTGGGCAGTGGGTGCTGGGCAGGTGCACTGGGCCTGGGTCTGTGCTCTCGGATCTGCCCTCGGTCCTCCTCTGTTCTATAGGGTTATTTCCCTGCCTCTTGAATTGGCTGGCTGGAGCTCATTCAGCCAATAGAAGGCCTGGGCAGGAGATGGAGACCACAGCAAGAGAACAGTGGGAGTCTCTCCCTGCCCTGTCTGCAGTGATTGCACCTCCAGCACCTGCCTGCTGGCCTTCCATGGTTCCACCTCCTTCTGGCTGCCCTTAGCCCACTTCCCCCAGGCCTTCCTGACTGGAGGGATGTGTCCTCCTCCAGGTGCTGATCCTTGGTGACCTCACTGCTGCAGTTTGACTTCTCAGCAGCTCCCCTGGTTGTGCCACAAGTTCCTTAGATTAGATTCTCTCTGTTGAAATGCTCTGGGAGGAGGTGAACCTTCTGGGCCACCACACCACTGCCCCAAGTGCCGAGGAAGTGAGCTGCGTGGGTGTGAGCAGCACACATCCCCCCACCTTGAAAGGAGAAGATACATAAAAAAGTCTCAAAACCAGATTTCCAGATCACCTAAAGCAACCCCAAAGGGAAATGAGATGGATTAATCTGATACTAAATCACCTGGACTCCCTGAACTGGCATCAAAAGAGGATCTGGAAAAATGAAATCAGGAATAATTTCTCAGATAACAGCAGAGATTGTACCTATAGTGCAAGACATGATTAATAAATCTAGAGAGAACACAGATAAAAAAAATAGAGGAGCTGAGGAACATGATGGAATCCCACCATAGGAAACAAATGGAATACATAAAACAGATGCAAACAGATATCCAGGAGATTAAAAACTCCATTGAAAGTTTATGCAGCAGAATGAGCCAATGTGAGGACAGAATTTCAGATACAGAAGATAAGATTGCAATTAGTGA
>NW_004624870.1:1481358-1517528 GCF_000247695.1 Heterocephalus glaber
GATACTGTTAAGTGAAATAAATAGGACACACATGTGTAAATACCGAATAGTTTCTCTAGTGTGAGAAACTGATAGTGTAAACAAGGGTTAAAAGGATTAAAATGAATAATTGATAATTTGAAATAGGAAAAAAGGTCCAAAGATGAAGGAGTGAAGGGAGGAGAAGGGGAAAGGAAAAGAGGGGAAGGAAAAACTATGAGAAAAGAAAAAAAAATGGAAATGAAATCTATGTAAATAGGGAAGGGTTTAGGGGTGAAGGGTGCACAGGTAATGGGGGAAAAAATAAGAACCAAGATACATCATGTACAGGTGCAAACACCCAATGATAAATGTAAATGAATTGTATACCTAAAATGTACCAATAAAAGAACTATAAAAAAGAAAGAGAGGATGATCTGAAACCAATTTTGCTCTATAAAAATAGCAAAGAAAAGTTCTCAGCATCCTGCAATACTATGAATATGAAACAGAAATTAAGAAAAAGAAGGCAAATTAGGAAGTAGCTATTCATCCTCAGCTAATCTTGCTTTCTATCTTTGCATTATATTTTATTTTTTAAATTGAGAAATTTATTCATTACCATGATTTAAAAATGCAAATTATACCAATGTGTAGAGATGAGAAGTTGGTCTCAGGCACCCAAGTGTAATTTTGTTAGGTTTTCAAATTGATCTATACCCATTAGCATCTCCATCATCAACATATGAGATAGCCATTTCCTTTCACATTCTCCATACTGGGTATTACCAAACTTTTATTTCTTTGCTCATCATATAGGTAAATTACCTACATATTATGAGAGAGCTTGGGCATGTTTGCATTTCTTTAAAACTATTAGGATTTTTTTTCTAGTAAATTCTCTGATCATAGTCTTTGTCTAGTTTATAGACTGGCTCTTCTAGATGTGAGGGAGTTGGGAATCCACACAGTGGGAATCCACACTCCTGCCTTGCCATCCACTCTGACCTCTCATGATGGAACCTGGTAAGACTGATTAGATCACTAGTCTGGAGACTGGTTTTTGGTTCCCCTCTGTGGTTTATTATCCTCCCAATGTTAGGACATCAAATTAACCAAGTAGACAAAATAGTAGAATTAAGTAATTATGGGAGTTTCTAAAAAATAGAGGAGAGGAGCATATCAATTTGTCATCTCCCAGATACAGAGCTGTGACACTCAACCTCCTTGCTGGGCATGGTCTTGGGGATGCGCCTGTGGGGGTTGGCATGCTTTGTGATTACTTTTCTCCCCAGAGGCCAGTCGGAGTCATGTGCTCTACCCTTGTCTACACAGCAAAGTTGTAACATTCATATGCTGTGTCTATCCCTCCTAAGCCTAATTTCTCCTCTCAATCTATTTGGAAGTTGACTGTTTCAATAGAGAAAGATTAAGAAACTGAAGGAGTCCCCTAGCAGCGGCGCAAAGCACGATGGGAAACAGACGGAAGCCTCACTCTCGGACGCCGTCAACATCTCCAAGGAGGCCCGGAGCTCCATCTGCCGCGCTGCCAGCGTCTTTGTGCTGTACACCATACCCTGTGCCAACAACTTTGCAATGAAAGGGAAACGCAAGATACTCAATGCCAGTGATGTGCTCTCAGCCATGGAAGAGATGGAGTTCCAGGGGTTCATTACCCCGTTAAAAGAAGCTCTGGAACCATAGGTGGGACCAGAAAGGCAAGAAGGAAGCTTCAGAACAAAAGAAGGGCAGGGGTGGGGATTTAGCTCTGTGGTTCTGCTGCCTGCCACGCAAGCGTAAGTTCCGGAGTTTGATCCCCGGTACCCCCCCCCCCCCAAAGGAAGGGCAAAGACAAAAAACAGGTTCCGAAGAGCAAGACAGGAGCAGGGGATAATAATGAAGATGTAGAGAGAATGGAAGAAGCAGAACATCATGAAGGGGAGGAAGTAGACAACTAACAGGGTGGAAGGATGTGGCACTGTGGGAGCTACCACTCTGAAACATGGTACATGTTTATTTGTTTTTTTGTTTTTGTTTTGTTTTTTTGGTACCAGGGATCGAACTCGGGTCCTTGCGCTTGCGAGGCAAGCGGCGGAACCACTGAGCTAAATCCCTGGCCCCATGGTACATGTTTATGTGAAGCTTTTCCCTGCTGGGCAAAGATCACAATAAAAACTGACTATAATTATCATCAAAACCAGAGTTTCACCAACTCAGCATCTGCATTTGTGTAATCAGTCTGAAGGTTATTACTTTTTGGCAAGAGGGATTCTGAACAGCTAATTAAATTAGCGATTTGTTATCTTGTTTACTTATGTGTATGGTTATGCACTTTTTTGATGTCCAGTCTTCCTGCCTCTCCAAAAAAGTAATAAATGGGGCCGGAGATTTAGCTCAGTGGTACCGCGCCTGCCTCACAAACGCAAGGCCCTGAGTTCAATTTCTGGTACTGCAAAAAACAAAGCAAAACTAAAAAGTAGTAATAACTTCCATGCTGCCTGCTGTATTCCAGATCACAGAGGCAGTGAAGGCACAGGAAAAATTAGGGCTTTGATCGTGGTTAGCCATATTTGATTTACAGTAGCTTACCAAGAATGGTCAGAATGGGCTGGGCATGGTGTCACATGCTTGTAATCCCAGCTACTGGGGAGGCTGAAGCAGAAGAATTGCAAGTTTTGAGCCCAACTTGGGCAACTCAATGAGACCCTCTCACCCTCAAAAAAGATAAAAGAGGCCAGGTATGTAGCTCAGCACTCCCTCAGAACTATTTTTTTTTAAAGATAATCTGTTCTATGGTTTCTTCACTTGACAGTAACATTAAGTTCTGGTTTCTCTAAACCTACTTGGCTTCCGGCCCCTCTGTATTGCCTTTTTAGGCATCTAACCTGTTGGCTTGGCTGTGCTCTGGGCACAGTATGCTCTTAAATTAGGAATGTAGATTGGAAGTTGACAAACAAACAAGGGTGTTTTACAAAACAGATGGCTTAATCTTAGGTTTACCTCACCCCTGCCATTGTAGAGCTTTAGGATTTATTGTCACCTCCTGGAAGGTGTAAAATCCCAGACTTTCTCTTGTTATGTCCATCCCCCAGACTTGTGGCTATGGTTTTTCACTTTTTTCCTGCAAGTTCCAGGCTTTACTTTGTCTAAGCACAACATTTCCCCTCTGTGCTTCTTGCTTTTTATTTCTTTTCTGCCTCTTCTGTTTCCCATTCCCACTTTCTCTCCCCCTTTAATTCACTTCATTTGCAAATCTAGCAACTGAAAACCTACTCAGTGTCCCAAAGTGCAGGATCCTGGTTCCTTAGTTCTAATCCGTATCTTAAAAATGATTTTGTGAAACTCCTCTGAATATTGAGAAAGATCTGATGGTGCTCAGGAATCTATCCCCCTAGACCAACCATTCCCTTGAACTGCTTTGGAAGTGTCTGCTGGCTTTTCTTAGTCTTTTTCTCTTTCCATTCAGTGTTCCAGGCACCTCTTTGTCTTAGTTGAGCACCTGGGATTTGACAGGTAGTACAGTGTAGTTAGACACTGTTAACTGGTTAAATGAATACAATGAAAAGTTTGTTCATAAATGACTGACAATTGTTGAGATTATAATGGTTTGTACATATAAATAACATTTCTTGTTAAAAAAAAAGAAATTAAAGGTATGAGTGAAATAAAATAGTAATATGCTGGGCACTGTTTTAAGTGTTTTGAATGTGTTATCTAATACACATATCTTAGTAATCCTCTTTTTTCCTGTTTTTCAGACATGGACACTGAGGAAGAGAGAGATCAAATACCTCACTTAAGGTCCTACAATTCGTACATGGAGAAACCAGGTTCCAGTCTCAGAGAGTCTGGCTCCAGAGTCAGTTCTTCTTTTTCACTCTACAAGTATGATTCATCTTACCTGGAGCCAGATGAATATTTTTGTCTGTCGTCCTCAGGAGATAGAATGACTATTCCAGCAATGGCAAGTAGGGTTCATCAGGTATGCAAACTCTCTGATTGCTTTGTGGAGGCTGCCTGGAGCACTGGGTTGGAAAAGACCCAGATTCGGCAGGAGGTGGTTGATTAATGGTGTCTGCCATTCAGAACACAGAAGTAGCAGCAGGTATACCTCTTTTTTTCTGTCTCTGAACGATTCTATTGGAATGTTTAGATCCTGGATTAGGTAATCATTCCCCATGATCTGGCAGTCTGATCTCCTAACATCAACCTCTTGTTCTTCTTTCTAGGACCCACTCTCCTTGCCTTCGTTTCTCTATGCTGCCTAAAATGTAGCCTCTCCTTTCATGGCCTCTAGCCACCCCTGAACTCACTCGTTTTCATTTTCTTGGACTCTGTCTGTGGTGGAATGTGTGACTGAGTATTTATGAAATCGTCAGGGATGGATCCCAAGAGCATCACTAGACCCTGAAATTGGGAGCGGGCAGGGGAACCTGTTCCTGCTTCTCTGTCACTCCAACAGTCTAGCACAGAGTCTGGTATAATTTGGATGCTCAACAAAATGTGTATAAAACAAATGAATGAAACAATGAATTTTGGTATTCTTTATTTTTGTTTTTTGTTGTTGTTTTTTTTTGGTACCAGGGATCGAACTCGGGTCCTTGGGCTTGCACAGCAGGCGACGAAACCACTGAGCTAAATCCCCAGCCCAATTTTGGTATTCTTTAGATGTACATTTTGCCAACTCTTTGTGAGTAGAGATTGTGCTATCTAATTCTTTTGGGTTCTCCACAGTAACCTTGTGATAGACAATAATTTCTTAAAATCTGTGGGGACAGAACTTGAGCTAATAAAACCTTCACAGAATGGTTATTGAGCAATCTGAATGCGATGGAGAATAATAAAAGCTTATAACAGGAACTCAATACTTATTTGACTTATGAATAGTAATAATAACTATAATAGTGCTGCTTGTTGGTTTAACTATCTTAACTGTACAGAAAGCTATTTACTTCAAGCATTATTCAGTGCGTCTCCTTCACTGTCAATATTCACATATAATTTATATCAGTTAACTTTGGCTGTGTAACAAACGACCCAGAAACTCTGTGGTTTAAAACAATAATAAGCCAATAATGGCTTATATACTTCAAATGGATCTTATAGTATATAATTTATATTTGAATAAAGTGTTTAATAATATTCTAGACAGCTAAGTTAGTTAGAAATATTATAGGCAATCAGACAGGGCAAGACCCTCAAAGAAATCAGTGCAGAAGGTAAGAACACATCACAACTGTGACAGGAGGCACATTTGTTGAAGGCTGGGGCTCAAGATAAAGATGAAATTACTACACCTACACATTTCCTCAAGGGATGAACAATAATGATTGATATTCTAAATAGGCATCAGTCACCTTGGGTTGGGGACCAAGACCTCCTGACTCATCCCTTCCAGGAAAAGTCCTTGTTTTTTCATGCACACTTGGTATGTGACTTGCTTCACCACTGGATCAATATTACCTAAGTGACTATACTTGTAATCTTATCGGTTAATCACAGTTTTGTCCCACCTTGTACCCACCTCGTGATTTTGCTCTATAAAACTTCTTTGAGAAGAGGTTTCCTGGGCAACCCACTTTCTGGGTCCCTTCCTGTCCCTCTCAGGAAGGAGCGGTCTATCCCTCAATAGATATTTCCTACTCTTAACCTCCATTGTTCCTTAGAATTCATTCTTTAATTTTGGGGAACATGAACTCGGTGTATTGAACATCTAGTAGATTGGGAGTTATAATATTTACCCTATAATAATAAACAATGGGCAACAAGGAGATCCTACTTTTTGCTTAACATATTAGTAAAAATTTGTTTAAGGATCTCTGAGTGATCAAAACTAATTTCATAATAATACAGAGACATTATTTGCCTTTTTTTCTCATTCTCTTACTGGTATACAACTGAATTTTCCATAAGCCCCCTGTTATGTGAGCTTGCAACATATTGGCACAGAACTTTTCCTGTACAGCAATGCGACAATATTATCTAAAGTCTTGAAAATGGAGCTTTTCTTTAATCTAGCATTTCTATTTTAAAATAATTTGTCCCAAGAATCAGAGATATGCAGTATCTCATGTTCTCTCTGTAAATATATTCATCATAATGTTATTTAAGACAGCAAACTGTAAAAGCAATGTAAATGTCCATCCATAGGGGATTGTTTTAGTAAATAATGCTACGAAGTAGTATTTTATTATAACAGCTCTGTCAAAATAAAATAGAAAGAGGTGGAGATACAGCTCAGTGGGAGAGCTGTTTTTTAGTACGTATGAGGCCCTGGCCTCAATACTGAAAAAAAAAAGTGTTCTAATTTTTAACTTAATCAATGCAGAAGACTACTTGAAGGCAATTAAAGAAAACATACAGGAGCTCTCTGCTCTCTCTCCCTCCCTTTGTGGGCCTAAAAGCAGGACGTAAATTTACAAAGACAAAGGCATTCTGTTCCTTCTTTACCAGAGAGGACAAGAAGTAACCACTGCAGACAGCCTGAGACCCTCACTGACCTGGAGATGACGCCAGTGAAGTTTGCATGAGCCAACTTCACTAATTAGCCGTTATCTGCCAGGTATCCCACCTCCCAGGTTGCTGCCTCCTGAGGCGCAAAGTCCTTTTCCTTTGTCTTGTCACTTTCCTAAGATTTACTGACCTTTGTTGCAGATGCCCTATAAACTGTTCAATTTCCCTGGGGGAAAAGTGCGCAGTTAATAAAAGTGCATGTGTCTTTCTATTGTTAATCTGTTTTCGGTAACATAACAAACAGGGTCCAGAAGAGTTGAAAACCTACTGGGAGTTATCATGACTCCCCTACAAGAATCTCTGTATGATATTGGATTACATCTCTGTGTCAGCTCCAAAAAAAACCCTTAGACTCTCAGAGTGAGGAAGTGTTGAGTTTGGATACATAACGAGATGCCTGCTGGCTAGGGGTTCCTAGTTTAGGGTGGGGGCTGGTTAACCAGAGACCAGGACTTGATTAGAATTGCAACTTTTAGCACCCCTTCCGCCACCTCCAGGAAAAGAGATGAAGGCTAAGTCAGTCACCAACAGCAAATGATGTACTGAGTCCTGCCTGTGGAATGCAGCTCCCATAGAAACCCAAAGATAAGGGGCTGGGCGCTTCCTAACAGAGGAACACAGGGCAGTTCTTAGGGACAGGGCACCCACAGAAGGCACTGAAACTCCACTTCCCTTCCCCTCATATCTACTTCTGCACAGCTTTTCCTTCTGTACCCTTTGTGATATCATTTATTAAAAAATGGGGAGACACGATTAAAGCATTTCCCTGAGTTCTGTGAACTGCTCCAGCAAATTGGTCAAATCTGGGGGCCATGGGACCCCAAACTAGAGAAGCTCACTCAGAAGTACAGGTGACAAATGTCCCCTTGTGATGGCATCAGAAATGGGGGTGGGGCAGTCTGTAGGACTGAGCCTGGACCTGTGGATCTGACACTATCTCCAGATACTGTCCATACACCTCCATACATCTGATATCACAAGTGCTGTGTGGAGAGTAGGAAAAAAACACTTCGAGTTTTCCAAAATCTCAGAGTAGAAAAAAAGTTTGTCATTCCATTTCCTACCAGACTCTATGTAGAGCAGATATCTACATATGCATAAAACAAAGAATACAGAATGGTAACAGTAGCATTAGGTATTTTCAAAGTATTCTGTACAAATATGTACTACCCAATTAATTGAAAACCTAGGCACAAATGTTATGAAAGATTAAAAAACCATAGCGTAGTGATTTCTCTAGCCCACAGTTCTGTGAGTCGATATCTGGGGCTGGGCTCATCTGGTCCTTTTGGGTAGAGCCAGCTGAGCCAACTGGCTGTGTCTGTCACCAGCTGCCCATCAGTGAGGGAGAGCAGCCTGTGGAAGTCTCCGGCTGGGTGACTGGGTCACATGTGTCCTCATTCAGCAGGCTGGTCTGGACTCCTTTATGTGACTGGTCAAAGTTCCAAGAGCAGCAGGAGTGGAAGATGCAAGGCCTCTGAGGGTTCCAGCTTGGAAAGCACATGTCACTTTCATTGCATTCCACCGGTCCAGGCAAGACGAGCCCAGCCTGGACTCCAGCCATGGTGAAATCCATGACTTCGCCTCCTCTTGGGCAGAGCTGCAGGAATCACGGTGTTTTATGTAACCTACCATGTAGCAGTGCTGTGGATTCATTTATTTGATAAATATTTTCTCTCTGCCATGCACTGTGCTAGATACATGGTCTTTGCTCTCAGTAGAGGAGAGAGACACACATCTTACTCAACTACAGTATTATGCATGCAGGTGCCAAATACAGAGTAGGTGCTCGGGATATCTGTGGAAGGAGGCAGGGAGCTGACATGTCCCCACCAGCCCCCCACTGCACTCTAAGCATCATTATTTCTCAGACATAAACTCACATGAAAGCATGTAAGATGAACAACAATGTGCTGAGTTGTCACGTGTGCAGTCTGATCCAGTGCAAGAGAACTGCTTACTGCTCCACCTTACACTCACCTGAGAAGAAAGTAAAGATCTGTTCATTTAGCAGAAAATTGTTGTTCTGGGTTTAGATGCAAGCAGGCAAGCATATGAACAGGATACACTTCTTTGATGTTGCCATTGGTACGATTCTAGTCGTTCCAAAAGACACCTTGGACCTAGGACTGGGGATTTAGCTCAGTGGTTCTGCTGCCTGCCTCATAAGCACAAGGTCCCAAGTTCGATCCCTGGTACCAAAAAACAACCTAACAACAACAGCCCCTCCCCAAAACTGAAAAGACAACTTGGACAGACTGAGCTCCCCAAATGGGGTTCAGTGAGGTGAATCCAACCAGGAAGGAGGGTGGGAAGGGGCGCGTGTGCATGTGTGTGTGTGTGTGTGTGTGCGTGTGTGCGTGCATATGTGTGTGTGTATGACACAGACAAAGAGGAAGAGAAAGAAGGACAGAGAGAATAAGATCTTTCTATCTCTGAGAACAGAACACAGAAAGCCTGTGGTGATATTGGTTTACTTTAGGTTTTGCTTAGTCCTGGGGGTCTCCTCCTCTAGGGAGAAGGTCTTGGAGCAGAGTCTGTTGTCTGCATCTATCCCCTGTCTTGTGTCTTTTGAGGCAGCTGCTCACTGATGCAGAAAAGTGTGGCCATGATCTATGTCTTACAGAAAGCAGACTCTGCTTCCTCCTGAACAGCTCATGGTATTTCACATGTTGCAGAGAGATGCCCACAGGGGTGACACCATTTATCTTAGGCCTCTTGTGGCTGGTGAACATGGAACACCCCATGTTTCTTGGAAGGCTAAGAGGAAGAGGCTGGTGAGGAGGGACAGGAGGATGTGGGTGCTATTACCTCTGGGCATAGGAAGCACTGTAGGTAGCACGTGGGACAAGGGTAAGAGCATGGGGTTTGCACTCTACCAACTCTACTCCTTACGAATGGGGTAAACTTTGGTCAGGCCACTAAAGCTTGCCACCCTCTCTTACCTCTTGTGTGGAATGGGGCTAATAATTGTGTCTATTTCATAGGGTTGCTGTGAGCTTGTGTGTGACATAGACAAACTCTTTGGCATATGATGATTTGCTGAATAAATAGTAGCCACAGTGTCACAGGACATGAGCAGGTATTCGAGTGTAGACAGAAACTTCAACATTCAGGTACCCAAGGACCATTTGAGCTTTGAGGTTTTCAGCCTCTACCGCACTGTCATCCTCAGGGGCTGAAGGGTTCCAACTCCAAGGGCAGGATGAGATTGGAAAAGGTGGCACATTTTATGTCATGATGGAACAAAATAGAACTCTCCAGAGCAGAAAATTACTCCTTGGGAGATACTGAGGGTCCTGCCCTGGCGATGTTTAAGTAGAGTTTGAATAAGCAGCTGGCAAGGATTTGCAGAGGAAATTCAAGATAGTAGGTGGATAGATACCCTCTCTGATTCTCTGGATTTACATAGGCAAGTAATGCTCAGTGAGTAGATGACCATCTCATAACTGATTTATATATTTGACTTGTTCCACCTCGGTCCCCTACATGAATCCCCCATACTTGTCCCTCCCATGTGAGCTAGCAATGCGGGCTGGAAACTTCCACCCTGATGATGGGCTTGGAGAAGTTAAATTCCTCATTTGTTTTATTTTTAAATTATAACTAGCTCTATGCTTTCCTTGATGGGAATGGTGGCTAGGATTTGGATCTGTACCTAGCCCCTGGATCCAGACTTTGAAGTTAACCCCAGTTTTGTAGGCTGGGCAAGGAACCTAGGATTCTCACACTGGGCCACTTCTACTGGAAGATGTTTTCTAATCTGTGAGCTTGCCGATGAGTGCTCTTGTCATGGTATGTTGGAAAGCAAGGACTGTCTGGAGATGGAGTTAGGTGCATATTTCAGGTCAAGGTCATGGGCTCAGTGTCTGAATGACTCAGTTTACTTTCCTTTGCTCCAAAGCCACAGGAAGCACCTCTCATTGCGAGTAGCATCTTCCTAAACTTGGTGTTCAAGTGGGTGAATCTGCATGGCTAAGCCTACCTTGTGGACACCCATCATGTCTCGTCCCAGCCCAGGTTACCTGCTCCTATTTTGGCAGAAATAATTTTAAACATCCCATTGTTCCAGGGATACTAGATAACAACTGGGTTTACCTTGCCTCTTAAAATCAAGATGTGCTCTCCTTGAAACTTCATCCCACTTCCCCAAGCCTTTCCTTGGGTTCCAGTCTCCACTTGTTATCTCATGGAGCTCCCTCTAGCTTCACGTTGGTGTGGAGCTGGATCTTCCTTTACCTGCAGTCCATCATTAAGTACCGCTCACAGAGGCCACCCTCTGGCAGAGACTATTACGTGTTTTGAGGACAGGTAAAAGCAAGTTCTACACCGCTTAACAACTCATGACTTTGCCATGATAAATAATCCCTCAGTCATTTCTGCTCTCTTGGACACCCTTGTCTTGTCACCTCTTCACACCATAGATCTCTATGCCCTTCTCCTTCACACCACACACCGCCAGACTTCTGCTTTTCTGTGGGTTTATTTCCTCCATCCAATCCATCCCCCTGGGCCTCTCCCTCCACCCCGAAGAGGACTCCTGTATTTTCCTAATTGAAGGCAGTTCCTCCTGTCCTGAGAGCAGATCTGGGGAAATCCATTCCCCCTCTACACCACTGTCTTTGCTCGTGGAGAAGATCCCATGAAAATCAGGCATTTATTGGCTCCTCCCTGGCTTCTGGGACAGTAAATAAAATTAGATTTCTGGGATAGACTGATTTGGCTAAGAACCTCTTGGAAACATAGTTTGTATTCTGTCAGCACCCACCAAGAAACCAAGGGTTGCACAAGGGCCTGTGATACTCTTTCATCAGGCAAGCAGAGACAGACACCCTACATGAGGGATCAGAACAGAAAATCCATTCTTGGGGTTGTGGCTGCAATTTTCTAAGTATTCATTCCAGAGATAAAGACACACTCAATTAAGATGCCGCAATTAAAGCATATGAGGACCAAATGAGTTGTGTGATTTCCTTTCTTAGTAACCTAACAAGCTTTTAGTTGTGTCCTATTAAGACATTTTTTCCCTTCTTGGTTTCTTTCTTTCTTTCTCTCTCTCTCTCTCTCTCTCTCTCTCTCTCTCTCTCTCTCTCTCTCTTTTATGATGCTGGAAATTGAACCCAAGGAGGTCTTTAAAAAATTTTTTTTTAAATTTTGAGACAAGGTCTTGGTAAGTTGTCCAGGCTGGCCTTAAACTTCTGATCCTTCTGTCTTAGCCTGCAGAGTAGCTGGGATTACAGGAATGTACCACTATTTCCAGCGGAACCATTATTCCTTGAAAACCAAGCATGGAGGCACCATTCAGTGATTGGCTAGGTTCTCTCTCCATCCTATTTTCCTTTAGATCCAAGGCTCTGGAGCCGCCCATGTAGCTTCCTATTTCTCTCTGTGGCCTCTTTTGACCAGTGAAGGATTATCCAAGGGTCCCTTGTCCTCATGCTCTGTGTCCAGGTTTACTGTCTTCGCTAACATCTCTTTTAAATGCCACCACAGAGCAGCAAGCATACAAGAGGAATTAAAATGACTTCCTCTAAGCCAAGGCTGGAAGGGTGGTTGATCAGTTTATTTCTTTTTTGCTTTGTAATCAGTATATTAAGGAGACATTCATACATTTCAACAATTGCTTAATTCTGATACCCAGATTTAAGCATGTGAACATGACTTAAACACACAAGTAAAGCTATTCATCATAATTTGCTGTACTATTACCATTAAATTACAGTTACTTTGGAGTAAAAGTCAAATGGGTTAAAGTCAGCCTGTAACATACCTAAGGAACACCTTCTTATATTACACATGCAAATTAGCTTTCCATGTAGTCTCTTCACTTTAATTTCAAAGTTACCCTTTTTTTTCAAAGCTCTGGAGTCACTACTCAAGGGCTTATCATAGTCCACAGAGAAAGGACAAAGAATATACCCAGGACTGGTCAACATAGTTTTATGTATATATTTAAAAAGATGACACAACAGAAGGGAATGCAGTCCTAGAAATGCAAGCCCTTAAGAAGCAGCATTATTATGATAAACCCCTTCTTCAGAAAGGTATCATTTCTATTACTGATACCACAGGCTAAATTATATTTTATGCCACCTTCAAGTAATAGTGGAGGCAATAGAATGCAGAGACATCACAATGAGTCCCACTTAATACAAATTAACTAGACAGAACAACACTTCTACAAACTGTTTCCTTTTTCTGATTGCCAGTTAAATACAGTTTTAATCCAAACGGAAGGGTCATACACTAAAGTCAACACATGTACCTAGCATTTCAGTCTAAGCTTGTCCATGTATACAACTGCAATCAGTTACAAGGTGTGGCCTACCAGACACCAGGGTTAGGTACTTTTTACAGGCATTAAACTTCATCTCGGACACTGAAGTCATCCTACGTACAGGACAAAGGCGGAGCTTTTTGCATTTGTTCTTCATTTAACTTTTAAAACACTACTATAATTGAATATTGAAACAAAAACAGTAGCAAGAAGTGAGCAAATGATGATTATAGTCCTTTGGGTGTTCACTACTGCACACAAAATGCCAGCAGTGAATATTATTCACTGCCCCATTAAGAGGTCTGACACTGAACACCACCCCTGGGATGATGCTCGTCATCCTCATAGGCTTCTCCATTACAATGGTGCCATCTTTCCTGATTTGGATCAAAGTCCACGAGTTCTACCTGATCCATTTCATCTGTCTCTTCTACTTCCTTCCTCTTGGGTAGGAGTTTTTCTAGCAAAGAGAATTTATCAGGAGAGAGAAAGCCATTTTCAGGAAAGTTTACCTTAAATTTGGTAATTAGACGACCTTTTTAATATGGTTTACGATAAATTGGCATGCCTTCATTTAACACTCACTTGATGTCTCCATCCTTGACAATTTGACCTGGATGAGAGGTGATGACTATGGTTCAGTTGTCAAGAGTGGATTTTGGCTTTTGGAAACCACACGGTGCTTCAACCAGCATCCATACACACGAAGAGGTCTTTTCCTCATCAAGTGAAAACAGCATGGTTCTTCTGATCTAACACAATGATAATATCTCCTGGCTCCAGTCCTGGTTCTTGGTCTCCTTAACCATGGAATGTTATCTTCTGGCCATTTTTCATGCCTTTGTCAATGTGAACTTCTAGAATCTTCTTCTCTCTAACTATCTTCCTTCTGTTGCAGCTTTTACATCTATCTTTAGGACTGATGCATTCTCCATGGCCCTGACACTCCATGCATGCACACAGACTGAATTTGCCGCACCATTCCAGGTCCTATCTGATGAATTCTTATTTGCATTCTAGTACCTCGGCAGTTGGGACAGCACTCCACAGCTCCTTTCTTACCACCTCGGCCTTCACATTTGTCACAAATCACATTCTTTTGCTGAGCCAGTTTCCTTGTTGCACCATTATATAAATCTTCTAAGGTAACCGAGAGCTGATGCACCACATTTTTACCTCTCCTTTCTCTCTGCATCCTTCTTCCTCCTCCAAAAAACATACCAAAAATATCCATGGAGGAGCCAAAACCACCACCTGCTCCACCCTCCTTAATTGCCTGTTCTCCTCCTTTGTCATATAATTCCCTTTTCTTGGCATCAGAGAGAACTTCATAAGCTTGAGAAATCTGTTTAAATTTTTCTCCTTCATTTGGATTCTTATCAGGGTGGTACTTCAAAGCCAGTTTCCTATAAGCCTTTTTCAGTTCTTCTTGGGTGGCATTGGGTTTAACCCCCAAAACATTGTAGTAAGTGGTTTCTTTCACAGAAACCACTTTTCTACAGCCAATAGGTTCAATCCGCTGGTTAACACTGTCTTTGGTACATCTGATAAACACCATATGTTCCCAGAGAAAGACATGGAGGTACACAGGCAAGCTCCAGCCTCCCCAATCCTTAGGATAGATCCTCAGACACACGGCTTACAGCTTGCTCACTTTCACCGCTGAACCTCTCATCACTGGCGTGGTTTACACATCTTTAAGTGCATTTCCCCCTACACTTGGCGCCGACCATTAAGATTTCCTTCCTTTCTCCCTTCCACCCAACAGCAAAGGGGTGGAGGGAGCTGATCAGTTTATTTCTTAAGATAAACCATTATGATGCCCAAATGAGACAAATCCAAGTAAATGGTACTTGGGAGCAGAATGTTTAACCGCAAAGTCTAGACCACAGTAGTGCAGCAAGCGGCAAATGATGCATGCTTCAGAGGACAGTCTCTGGAGCAAGACAGATGGTTTAAATTTTCTCTCTACCCATCATGTGATCTGGGGAAGCTACTTGTCCTGTCCTCAGTTTCCCAGTCTGTAATTTGCACAAAGTAAATGTCAGAAATGGTGGTTTCGTTAGCTATAGCCAAGAAGCAAAAATGATGACTATGCTATGACTTAGGGATAATTAAAGTTTATCCCTCTGTAGCATCCCAATGTGCTTTCTTTCAAGAGAAGGATCAGCAATGTGTGTAACCTGGGGACATTCAGGGAAGTGTGTCACCCAGGGGAGTGGCTTTGAGTCCGAATTCATTGGGTTGTAAGCAACAGCTGTGCTCAATCAAGCTAAGTCCGAAGGCATTTGTTTGGTTTGCAGGCTGAGTTGGGAAACAAACTGGGAAATGTAGGGATGTAGCAGGAACTTTAGGGACAGCTGGATCCAGAGACCGCATACCCTCAGGATGGCCTCTGGCTGTCACTGCTGTGCTCTGCCAGGCGTTTTCTTCTTTAGTCAGCCAGTCTGTGTATAGGTGGCTTGGGGAGCTCTTCCCTTGCCTGTGGAGGAAGGAAACACTGGCAGGGTCTGGACATGCCCTGCTGTGGCTCCCCATTCAGGTGCCCTGGGCTCCTGGGCAAATTGCTCTGAGCCAGCCTCACAGGCACTCCATAGTCCCTTCTAACTGTGCCATCCTGCTCCAGAGGGCCCTGCAGAGCCCAGGCTCTGATTTTCTGAGCTTGTATTTTCCTCCTCACCATGCCCACCCACCCATTCACCCAGACCTGCAGCAAGACCAAGCGGTACTTGGCAGCCTCCTGGGGCAGACATTTGGAAATGTAGCAGTACGTCCTCCCTCAAAGGCATCAGTTGGCCCCTGGGCTACTCTCAGATCACTGTGCTGGGCTTCCAGGCTGAGCTCAGCTCTTTCACACTTTCTTGGTGGGCGCTAACAGCCAAGTGGGAAGCAGGAAGGAGGAGGTCCCGATTCCCTTCCCAAGTGAGCCTTGCCTCAGGGCACCTGGAGCTAAGGACATGGAAAGAGGATTGGGATAAAGAGACAGCTTGGCAACAAACACAGAAATAAAGCCAGACAGCCCTAGACCCATAGGCGTCAGGGGATGGAGGAATCAAAGGGCAAGAGCGCAAAGACAGGTCAAGGCTGAAGCACCACGCCAGAGATATCAGCCTGGGAACTTTTGGGATAGGAGCCGGTGAGTGTTGCTAGTAGCAGGGCCTGCAGGCTTGCCAAGGGGACACAGCTTCTGGGAAGGAAGGGTCCATGTTGGTACAGGCCCACTGGACAATCACTGGATTCTGTACACTGTGGAGGCCTCTCCCAATGATCGCAATGAGCTAAGACTAAAATTCTAGTCAGAGTTTAAGAAGAGCTAGTCTCAAAGTTAGCCCTAATTCTGACTCACTATGGCTTTCTTTGTTACCTTGGGCCTTGTGCTCTGCATGCCCTACTATCTGATGCAATCATAATCATAATCATAATCATGGCAGAGGCAGGGAGAGGCCCATTGTTCGGTCTTGGAACCAGCTCCCTCTGGGTCTTCTCTGATCACGGGATCTCCGCTATTTCACCCAGGTTATATTCCATGATAGGGGGTCCTTATTTCTTGCTAGTTCCTGCCCTACAATTGTTTACTTCCTGTCCTTTTGGGCTCTTTGGAAATCCCTGAGCTTTGGCAGACTGCCCTATGTCTCTGTTGTATCCCCTATGGGGAAACTGAGTTAGATTTTGGAACATGATCAGGGAGAGAGAGAGGAAGATAGGGTTCAGGATCCAAAAGTTCACACCTCAGGAGGAAAGATAGTTTAATAAAATTTACCCTTGAAAATAATTGAATGTGTCTAATAAGTGCAAAATTCCTGTCTTGCTCATGCAAACCTCTGCCCTGGTGTGCTTGTTCAGCATGACCCATAATGTGTAATGCACAATTCAAGATTATTATGCAACATAAGAGTCACAGTATTTTGATACAAAGAGTTAGAATCCACTTAAACTCTCAAATCAGACAATTCCCTTGGATATTTGCAAGGCAGAGTTCTCCAATATGCAGGCGAAGTCACCATTTCTGTCTCTGTCTGGACCCGAGGTGCTCACCTCAACCATCTGCTCAGCGGGACAGAGGCAGTGGAGGGTAGGTTGACACCTAGCCCTATGTCACCACAGGAGAGTTCTTTAGGTCCCACAAATCCTAAGCAGTTGCTTAGTTTAAAACACCAGAGCTGCAGACCCTGAGTTCAAACAAGAGACTTCTTTTCCATCACACCAAAAAATAGACAATGGCTGCAGTCAGAGTGCGGAGCCCCTGTTCCCTGGTGCTTGGAATGCAGGTGTAATTTTTATGAAAGCAGAGGCTGAGGTGGAGGCAGGGGGTTGAGGCAGGGACTGCAAAGGGACAGTGACTGATTGACAGAGCCTCAAAACCCATGTGGAAAAGAAGCTCTACCCACAGGCAGAGCAAACACCACCTCTCAAACATATGCAACCATCCCTCTGTGTCCTCGGGTTCCATATCTGCTGGTAGAAAATACTGCAAAAGAACATTGCATCTGTACTGAATATGCACAGACAGTTTTTCTTGTTATTCCCTAAGCAATACAGTATAACAACTATTTACATATCATTTACATTGCATTAGATGTCATGAGTAATCTGGAGATGATTTAAATGTATACAGGAGTATGTGTGTGCGCTCTATGCAAATATTACACCATTTTATATAAGAAATTTGAGCAGCCTTAGATTTCGGTATCTGAAGGGGTTCTGGATCCAACCCTCACAGGTCATGAGGAACAGCTGCACAGGTTATGTTCTTCAAAATTGTACAAATGCTGTTGTGCTACAGAAGGTACAGATTTATTCAGCAGCACTATGGGATTCAGAGTTAACATTTGTGGGTTTGGTGTGTTCTTGTTGGCTCACACTAAATGTACAACTGCTGGGGTGGGCATTATAAGAAGAAAGCCTGCAACTTCCGATTCTGGGATGCTCTGATGCAGAAGCTATAGAAAAGCAAACTGTTGTTGCAGAGATGGGAATGGAACCCAGGGCCTCATGCACACGCTCTACCATGGAGCTACATCCCCATTCTGAGAAGCAAACTCTGTGTGTGTGTGTGTGTGTGTGTGTGTGTGTGTGCTGGGGATTGAACTCAGGACCTCACACTTGCCAGGTAGGCACTGTGCTGCTGAGCTACATCTCTGGCCCTTGAGAAGCAAACTCCTAAGTGGCTCTTTCAGTTTTTATGCTCTTAGGCGCAGATGGGGTCAGGGAGACATGGAAATCTTACTGTCCAGGCTGTCACCATGCTGAGTTCCCCACTCCTGGTCTAGATGGGTCCCTCAGCTCAGAAGAAAAACCTACAGTGGATGTACAACCTGGCTTTCTTCAGACTAGGGAACCCTAGCTTGAGCCTCCCAATTTATTATGTCATATCTGCTCTTTGGCTCTTTTTTCCAAACAGATTTTATAAGCAGATCCTTTGGTGTCGGAAATGTAAGGTTGGAGCCCAGAATGGCAACCAGGAAGTGATGGATTAGGGACACCTGGCCCTGGCGGCGTGTAGGTAAGTCACAGCTGCCTGGTGAAATGCCAAGCTGCTCCCCAGCAGTCCTGACCCACGGCCCCATGTCGATCAGAAAAACACCAATTTCTACAGACTGACCGGAAACTCTGAAATGAATTTTGAAAAGCAATTGCATATGACATCTCTTCTGAAAATTCAACTTTAGAAAATTACATGTGGGTAATAATTTCTCCTTTATTTTCCTCTGGACTACTAGATAATAACACATGCCCTTAGTAAAAGTATTCAGGGAATTGTATGTGGAATTTGATTTCAGCAGCTTTCAGTGGATGAAACAGAGTTGCACTGCCGGAGGATTTTTGTGGCACTTAAGGGGAACATGGGCCTCCCTGGGTGCAGAGAAAGAGCCCTGGGTGGGGGGAATCTGGGGTCTTTGTTTCTGTTCTGGTTCACCACATCCTGTGTGATCTTGCTGGAGTTAACCTTTCTGGGCCTAGAGGTTGGAGGTCGGATGGTTTACAGTCAGCATTTCCAATGTGTCTCATGGATTCCAAATCCAGACGAGCAAAAAGCAAACAGGGACAGTCATGTGTGTTTAGAGTCTCAGGCACACTGCACTGCAGAACTTTGGTGGGCAGCTGCATGACCTTAAATAGTATGCAGTCCCTCAATGACAAACTTACTGTCCTTTCAGTGTCTTTCATTCCTTTGAATTATGGCAAACCTCAGTTCTGCTCCGCTGGACCCACCAATCAGTCCCACTAGCTGACCACCCATACCAGAGACAGCAAGGCCGGAGGCCAGGAGTCACACCAGGCTTTCATCTCATGTCTGATATTGGATTGCCACTTACCATAGGAGACGGCAGCTGACCTTTTTCTCTTAAATGAAGTCTATTTAAGCAGGCTTGTAGAAAAAGTTAGTATCAGAAGTGGTATCTAGATGTTGCAAAAAAAAAACAAAACAAACCAAACCAGCGTGTACTCCATTCTTGGCTACACAGGGGACTTCTGGGTCCATGGGTTCATCCAACCTTGGTTAAAAATATTAGGAAAGCATTGTGTCTGTACTCAACATGCAGAAGATTCTTTGTCTTTGTCATTATTCCCTAAACAGTACAGTATGGCAACTATTTACTTTACATTAGATATTATACATAATCTAGACATGATTTAAAGTATACAACCTGAGAGAATGTGCGTAAGTTATATGCAAATTCTGTGCCATTTATTTATTTATGATATTGGGGATCGAACCCACGGCCTTTGCACTGACCTACATCTCTAGACTCCCCCTTTTTAAAGAACTTATTTTGAGACAGGATCTTACTAGGTTGCTAAGTTATCCAGGCTGGGCTCTAACTTGGCATCCTCCTGTCTCAGCGTCCCAGAGTTGCTGAGATTACGGGAGTGTTTCACCACATCCTGCTAAATACTGTAACCTTTTATGCAAAGGCTGATCAAAAAATATGATATATGTTCAAATTTTTAAAGTTATTACAATAAATGACACACTGCCATTAATCCCCCTCAAAATACTCCCCTTGCTTCAAGAACAATTATCTCATTGCTCTTGCCACTTTCTGGAGCAGTTCGGGAAGTCCTCTTTTGTATGTCTCTTTACAAGGTGTGATAAAAAATACAGTGAATGCTCCTGCTGAGTGCCACTCAACAGAAAGGCAGGCTTACAAAAAACATTACAGTGTCTCCTAACCCACCCTATTTACTGAATCTGACACCGTATAAATCTGGTTCTTCCTCAAAATCAAAATGAGCATGGAAGGTAAATGTTTTGAATCAATTCAGGATACTAAGGCAGCCACAACAGTACAACTAAAGACACTAAGGGCAAACTAAAGACAAAAACAATAAATGCTGGTGAGGATGAAAGGGAAAAGAAACCCTCCCATACTTCTGGTGGGAATGTAAATTTAGGGGGATTAATGGCTATGTATCTCTTATTGCAATTAAGAAAATTAAACAGTCACCATAGTTTTTTGTTTGTTTGTTGGTATCGGGAATTGAACTAAGGTCCTTGCGCTTGCGAGGCAGGCGGCAGAACCGCTGAGCTAAATCTCACCATAGTTTTTGATCATGCCTCATATTAGGAATTTAAGCATCTGTAGATTTTGGTGTCTTTGGGAGTCCTCATATCAATCCCCTGTAACACCGAGGGAAGACTACATGTATTTTGGATTTTTATTTGTTTATTTGGGAGTTATTTATTTATGGCTTAAGAACATCCATCACACTGCCTCTTAATTACAAGGTGGTTTTAAAAGGAATCTCCTATATAGTACAGTATTGTTTTGGGGGGCTCAATCCACGTAGTTGCTGAATATGGCCACTAGATGGGGCTTCTCCCTTTTCGTTTAAGCAGGCAGTTTTGAGAGGTTTCCCCCTACAAGTTGTGCCACCATTTTCTGGGCTTCATCAAAACCTTTATTGCTAATAGGTTCCACAAATGTTGCTTACTGTTCAGGTCTCAACCCAAATGTCACCTCCTCAGGATCTACCTGATCCTATTTTATCTTCATCCGTGTGCCTAAGCCTGACTCAGGTCCTTGTTAACGGGGGTATTTTGTCCTCTCCGTCCTCAGACTGGAAGACAAGTTCCTCAAGGGCAGGAGCTCTGCCCAGACCCTCAGGAAAAACCTTTCATCTGCTCAGGGAGTGATCCTTCCTACAAAAGCAGCTGAAGGCAGCAGGCAAGTATGGACGGAGGGCAGGGGTGCGATCAGACAAACCTGATTCCAAATGTCAGGTGCTACTTGCTAGCCAGGTGGTTTGGGGCAAGTTATTTGGAATCTCCAAGAGTCCGTGTTCTCCTGTGTGCCATGGGGGAAAACGTCACGATTCCAGCAGGTCATTCTGAAGATTAGTTTCGGGACAACTTATGTCAAGGGGCCAGTGTAGCTCCTAGCATATGGTTGGCATTCATCCAGTTCAAGTGGCTTCCCACCCTTTTCTGGGGGATAACTGAGAATAAACACGAAGTGCACATGGACAACTTGACCTTTCATTTTTCTGTTGAGGGTTCGGCCCTGTATTCAGAAGGAGATAATTATAACATCTGGCAGAGGACAGCACAGGCCCTGTGAACTGGTCTATCTGGCTTGGAAAGAAGTTTCGATCTGACCACTTTTATGGAAAGTGATCCTCTAAACCCCCCTGCAAAAAAAACCCCACAAGTTAAGTAATGTGCACACAGTTATTTTCTAGATCTTTGCCCTAACCCCAAATACCAGTCCTCCTCAAACCTCTGCCTGGTGCCTTTCCTGGAGAGCATATTCATTTGTTAGAGTTGGGTTTAAATGCCACTTCTAGATTACAGGCCCTCCTAGGTCAGCTTCCCCTTTTCAGTTCCCCTGTTCAAATTTGTACTTACCTCATGTCTAGCTTTCGCATTATTTGTTAACTGAGAACTTGTCAGCAGACAATAGCTGCAGGTTAAACCTGTTTGGCTTTTAGCCCCAGTCAGAGAAACCAGAGCACCAAGATGGCTGCGTCAGAACAGCGGGGCAGACACGCTCTGCCCAGAATATGCCAGAACCTGGTAGAACAGCATCTGTACCCTGGGTGTTTCCATGCCAACCGGCTGGGCCCTGGCAAGGGGCACTTGCTTCCCTAAATGGCGCCCTCTGGGTCAATTACTGATGTGCCTCTGTTAAGTCAGGAGACTTGTTCTGACGTCCTGGCTCCTGAATTCACAGAAATTCACTCTCAAAGACAAAAAAACAACAACAAAAAACAAATCAAAAAGAAGTAAGAGGAACATTCTGCCTGGAACTGAGAGCTGAAAGTGGGAGTGCCTACAGCACCGACCACACCCCCAGGGTCCTGTCCTGCCGCCTGGAAACCCCGGCTCAACCCTGAGTGCCCCAGACCGGCCCTCTCCCGCCTCCCTTTGTTCCCATCCTTCCCTGGTACTTCCTCATTCTCAGAGTCCCTTAGCAGTGAACGCATTTGGAGGTAATTACCAGATTCACCACCTTTTTCTTTTCTTTGGCTATTTGAAATGTTTGTCGGCCAAAGCCACATCTCTGTGTGGGTTTGCAGCTTAATTACTAGTGAGGCCTCCTGTCCTCCCAGTGGACGCTTCCCTGCTCTGAGTTTGGAGGCCAGGCATTGAGGATGGTGTGTGTTTCTCTGTGTGTGTGTGTGTGTGTGTGTGTGTTGCACTTAGATTTTTTGGCTAAAAATTTTCTGTCTGTTCAGGTAAATGTATTAGAACTGCCGTGAGTTTTTAATTCTTCTTTTTAAAAAAACTCTTTACTTTAAATCATCTTTGGCATTGCCTTAGACAACTTGGGCTGCTGTAATAGCAGATATTTATTTCTCTGCGTTCTGGAGGCAAGATGTCCCAGCTCTGAGTGGCAGGGCAGTCAGGTTCTGCTAAGAGCCTTCTTTCGGATTGGAGGCAGCCAGCTTCTCTTGGTATACTCACACAGGAGAAAGAAGATGAGGGATCTCGCGAGGGGCCTTTTAAGAAGGCACTAATCCCACTTACGGGGGCTCCACCCTCACAACCCAGTCACTTCTCAAAGGCCTCACATCCTAATACCATCACACTGGGGGTTAGGATGTCAACATAAGCATTTGCAGGGAACACATTCAGTCACTGCAGGCCCATTCCTTCTAAAGGAAATCCCATACCTTTGCAGTGGATTCCAAAGATGGCAGCTAACAAACAGTGTAGGAATAGTTCCCTTTCTGTCAGGCTGCCACTCTGTGTCTGTCCACACCTGCACATTCTCAGCCCTTCCAGCTGGCCTGAGACCTGGGCAGAGACTGTCCCGGAAGATCCCTCCTCTTCTTCCCATGCTCCCCACTGTGTAGCCGCTGAGCCTGGGCTACTGGCCATGAGCTTTTTCCACTGCTTTTTGCCGCTCGCTGAGGATACCAGGAATCGCTGGGAATGCTCTTCTGTCCTCAAGTGAAAGAAGGCACTTGACTCTGCTTCCTGCTGCCCACTCTTCCTGCCCACGCCTGCCTGACAGCCCCATGCCATCCATCTTGTCTGGCACCCCAGCCCACTTAATGGCCCCTCCTTCCTCTTACCTCCTGCCTGGTCCCTGAAGTCAAAGTATCGGTTGGCCACTCTGCTGGATTCTTGACAGACACAAACTTCCCTTCTACAATTTTCTTTCCCCCTCAGCTCCCCACTCTACTCTATCCTGAGTCCACAGAGCCCAGCCCTTAAGCCCACCAACATCCTCTTTCTGAAGAATTTACTAATTGCATAAATTGTTGGCCTTCAGCGTGGGCTATGAGGAAAGAAGCCCCTTGATTGGAGAAGAAGTCTTTCGAGAAGTGTGATGATGTTAGCCAGCATTTCCTTTACTCTTACTCTGCCCAGGCACTGCCTTCCACAAGAGCCATGGAGTGATGCTCACTACATGTCTTTTCACTAGGTAAGGCACAGAGAGGCAGGTAAGTAGCCATGGCCCCAAGAGCTCTGGAAACAACTCTGACAGCAGAACTTCCCAAATTAACTGAGACATTAGGCTGTGTCCTGAGAGCTGATCTCCTCACTGTCGCTTTGGTCAACTTCTCAAATCCATGTTTGGACAGGTCTGCTTGGAGATGATTGGGCGAATGCGTGTGAAGTGCTTCTTGCTGTGGGCTCAGTTGCAGACAAAGGAGAGGGCTGGTCCCCATCTTTATGATCTGGTGCGGGAAGAGACTTCAGCAAGACCTAGGCCTATCAGGGGCCACCGTCCATGCCTCCAGCCGTGCGCGGGCCCACCTGGACCAGTGCTGTTGTCCCATAGGCCTCTCTCTAGCTCCTGTCACCAGTGTTGGAGTCTGGGAAGCTGTTCTCAGGAGTGAAGCAGGCTTGTCTTACTTTTGCCTGAAAGTTGTCTTGGCTTCCCATTGCCTCCAAAATAAAGTCCAAAATTTTTAGCCTGGAGTTCAAATGTCTCTAGTCTCTGATCCCAACCTATATCTCCAGCACTGGGGCTTGTATTTCACCCGGGCCTAGGTCAGCCTCAGTGAACACAGCAATCCCAAACATGCCAGGCTTCCCTGCACCTGTGTGGCAGGCTACACTGGCCCTTTCCATGCAAAGCTCCCATTCACCCATCACCTGTACAAAGAGGCCCATTACTCATCCTGGCCACCCCTTCCATGATGCTAGGGATGCATCCCTGTGGATTCTGATGGCTGTGCCGGGCTGCCCTTCCTTCAGGAAGTACAGGCTAAAAAATTCCAAGACGATGGGACATTAAGTGAGCAACTTACTAGCCTAGGACCATGGTTCCCAAATTGTGCTCCTAGGTGCCCTAGAGTGCTGCAGTGCACCCCCAAGGTGTCGGATATTTTAAAGTTTGGGGAAAACACAGGAACATCTGTCAGATTACTACTAAGCCTCCCTGGGAATGGCCTTCCTGCCTTGGTCTGGGCCTCTTCAAACTCTGGGAAAGAAGTGGCCATTCTCAAGCCATTTAATCAGGGCAGATTTCTTAGAGAACTCATGGTGTGATTGTTTAGTGCCTTTGGAGCACAGGAAAGGTGAAGGGCCCTGAAAGAATAACATGAATATTCTTGACTCAGACATTTGTGTCAAAAATGATGACAGATCAAAGAGTGGCTTCTGGGGGAGGTTTGGTAAAATATCACGAGTAGATGCTGCTATTGGGAACAACCCAGATGTCCATCCTTTGGGGACCAAGAACATCCAAGCCACAGGATACATCTATGGAGCTACAGAATAGGAGGAGGACTGGAGCACAGAACCTAACTACTTCATAAACAGAACATCTAATCAGTAGATGTTTCTTTTGATCCAGGAATGCTGTGAAAAAATCCTGAGGCAGTGAGGATATCATTCACCATCAAAGTTTGGGAGCCTCTAGTTTGGAAAAAAGGTTCTTTGGGAATGCAACTTTTCTAAGTTTCAGCTTGTTTCCAAAATAAAACATGAAGCACTGGGGTTGGTTCAGAATTCTTTTGTTTTTTGTTGTTTTTTGGTACCGGGGATCAAACTCAGGACCTTGTGCTTGCAAAGCAGGTGGTGGAACCACTGAGCTAAAACCCGGCCCCATTCAGAGTTCTTTTGGAGGTGCTTCATGGATACAAGTTTCTTCTGCCTTCTAGGCGGCCACAGTTGCCAAGCACTGTGGTTTGATGGCTGTGGGTGAGGAGCCAGGTTCCTTAGACTGGGATCTCCAGTCACTTTGTGACAGGCTTTTCTGCCGTCCCCTGAGCAGACGTGCGTTACCTCAGAAAGAAAATGTGTGCAGCACAACATCCGCACCACGAAGGGAACCAGAAGAGGAAACAACAAGTTGACCATAAGAGGGCAGAGTTGTTACTTTTTTCTTATATGGGGAATCGTTTGGTTCCTTGAGGGCTCTGCTTCTATGTTGAATACACTAAAGCATATTTTGATAAATGTGGAGTACCCCTTTTGGATGCCAAACACCAGTTTTCAAAGCACTTGTACATGTTAAGTTACAGGTTTATGCCATTTTCTTGACACACAAAATGAGCATATGCACAATTCCCCTGTCAAGGAAAGTAAGAGTCTCCAGTATTTGGGGTTAGAGGTTTGCAGCAATCCTGGGAATTGCACTTGATAAGGAGACGTTGCTCTCTTGGAGGTGGTTGCAGTTGGCCTGGAGAAGTGGTGCTGTTCGTGAGGAACTGTGACAGTGACTGGCTACAAAGCTAGTTTATCTGCTGTGGCTCCCAAGGGCAGGAGGCTGCAGTGACTTAAGGTGGAGAAGGAAGTTCACTTTCTTGAGCTGCCCACCTCAAGCTACACCTGTGTGGAAAAGTCACCATGACTGTGGGGACATCAAGCAGGTTTCCTGAAGTGCTGGCACAAGGAGGCATTGCCTGGCATGTGAAATCAGTACAGGTCAGGTGACTGCCATTGGAGTGGGGCTGGGGCAGGGAAGCAGTCCCCTCTCAGCCTCTCCTTCACCTCTTCTTCATCCCCACCTCCCTAGAGTCCCCTGTGTCCCAGGGTCCCCATATGACAAACACTGAAGAGCATCCAGCCTTAGTCACTCCTTGGTCATGCGGTGGGGGCGCACCAGGCAGATGAAAACCAATGATATTATCTATGATCCATTCCTACGGTTGCCCACAATTTCTGTCAACTATGCAAGCAACCTCAGAGATCTTGACAGCAATTATATAATTATAGTGACAACATAATTCGGGTGGGTTCCCTAGGAAGCAGACAATGAGAATGAGCTAGCATACTGCCAGGAATTCAGAGGGTGGCCTAGAGCCAGGTTCTTAGAAATGTCCAGGTGGGAAGGTAGAGATGGCAAAGGGAGGGTCCCAGCTGCAGTACAGGCTCAACCACTAGGTGGCAACAGAGGTGTATGGGTCCTTAGCGTTATCCTGAGTTGGCCTGAGATGGCCAGGCCTGAATGTTGCCAAAGGGTCAGTGTCTTAGTCAGCTTTTCCATTGATAAGACAAAATAAAGGAGCAGATGTTTAATTTGGCTCATGGTTTTGGGGTTGCAGTCCATGGTTGGCTGTCTCCAAGACAGAAACAGCAGGGTGGAAGGGTACGGTGGAGGAAAGCTGCTCACCTCATGGTAGTCAGGAAGCAGAGAAAGCAAGGAGGAGCTGGGGAGGGAGATACACATTCCAAAGCCACGCCCCCAACAGCACATTTAGGTCTGAACTCATCAGTGGATCCAACCACTGATGAGTATAGTGCCCCCATGATCCAGTCACCTTTAAAAGCCCACCTCTGAACACATGAGACGTGGGGAAATGGTCTAGGCCTAAATTGCAGCAATCACTAGATGTGGGCTAGCCTGGGAAGGGCAGGGCTGAGGATGAGGCGTTCTCTGGAGTTGAGGCAATTCCTAAAGGAAGGGGCTGGTGGCCAAGAGTCATCTGCTGAGAGTCCTCCCAGCCATTAGGCATCAAGACTTTCACTGAAGGGGGACCATTGTGTCATGGTGTCCACCACCTGGTGAGAGTGGTCATCAGCATCATCCTCACAGTGTTTCTGCTTGATTCTGATTTCTGGGGACTCAGGGGCCAGATATAGGATGGACCACTGTTATCTCCAGCTCTTGGGAAAGTCTCAAGTGGCCACATGCATAAAGGACTAATGAGCATCCTTTATACAATGTGTATGTTTGTGGCCTCTAACACAGAGGCAGGCAGGCATCCCGAGGAGATGGAAGTGCAGGGAGGGGGCAGATTTGCTGAGACAGACTGCTGACTGTGAGCCTGGGGCCCTGTGTGCAGACATGTGTGGACTCCTGCCATGAGGCAGCCACCCTGGCTGGCATGATGGTCGCATCTGTGCTTGGGCCACCTCTTTCTGGCCCTCTCACCACACTGCCATGACCTCATATGTTGGCACCAACTTGCCAGGAAGCCAGCTGCTGCCTGAGCCCCTCTTGCCTCCATCCCATCTGCTGTGTCCTGCTGCAAGAGGTCCCTGCCCTGGAGAAAGGCTCCAAGGAGTAAGGAGCCATAGAGCTGCCTGGAACACAGCCAGACTGGAAAGCCATCATGCTGTGGACAGGTAGAGGTTGAGAATCTGTAAAGCCAACATGGTAAATGCTCTAAAAGTGTTTTAAGCTCTGGCATGATTGCACAAGAGGAAAACCACACACCTGACCTCATGTGATGAGGCACAGAAAAAACATAAGGACACCACACACAGTGTATTTGACCAAGGGAAAAAAGACCCTCCCAGTGCCCTTCAGCTGTAGTATATTTTTTCCACACATGCCCAGATTCCTTTATTTCCATAAAGGGTAATAAAATGACATGTGTGCGAACTGCATGTACCAACAGTGAGTTCCTCATGATGCTCTGCATGAGGTCAAGACCTCTGTGCATCTCTCACTGTGGTTTTCTGCTTATTCGCTATCTGTGATATTGTTGAAAATGTCAAAAAGCCTTTCAGGTACCCTATGAGTAAGAGTAACAAGAAAAAGAAGATGTATTTGTGCTTATCTAGAGCACAGAAAGCCAAGCTGTGGAGAAACTGGACAGCAGTGCAAGCATGGAGCATCTTACAGCAGGCTGACCCAGACGGGCCTCCACCTGTGTTCTGAAGGCATGGATATGTACACTGTTGAAGGCCTAGGTGGAGCACGATAGACAGAAGTTAGTGGAAAATAGAAAAACACTGCTGCAAGCTGAAATTAGCTTAGGGATATGTGTCTAAAGCATATGCAAACATAAATGGATTTCATGTGTAGACTTGGATACCATCCTCAGGATGTCTCACTATGTACACATGAATATTCCAAAGTCCGAAAAAAATCTGAAATTCAAAAACCACTTCTGGTGTCAGGCATTTTGGTTAAAGGACACTCAATGTTTTCTAGAGAAAAAGAAGATGAAGCTGAAGGATGTCAGTTAGGTGCATATTTGGAGTAGCAAGGTCAAGAACAAAGAGCAAAGGGGATATTTAGTCAAATCCAGGCCTTCGTATCTATGAGCCCGGGGACCATAAGGCAAGTTAAACCATCTCTCTTGCAGTCAGTTTGCTCATCCATCCAATGGAATGACAGTATTTTCTTAATTCAGTTGTTCTAAAGATTAAATCAAGTACCATTTGTAAAGGCCTGGCACTTAGTAGGTATTGGGGAAATCTTAGTTCTCATTGCTTTATTCTTCCCCAGGAAAGAAAAGAGATTGTGGGAGCTTGCTTGGGGTAGGTCTCCTTCCTCAGCAACATCTTGGAAAGAAGGAAGGAGGAAGGACCAAAGGACCAAGGGTGACAACAGCCCTGTCTTTAGCGGGACAAAAACACACTGAACGCTCTGGATTGAGCTACTGTATGGGAATAATTGTGGCTGCTATTTTTGCACATTTGTTTAACAATGCTAATTTGGCGACAGCCTGATATTATAACATCCTCTCCCACACAGAGGTGGCTTCAGTTCCCTAGTCACCAGAATCCATTTGCATTTTCTCTGTGGGTTTTAGGGCTGGGAAGCTGGTGACTCACAGCTGGGGTGGCTGCGGGAAAGGCCCCTCTCTGTGTAGGGGTGGGAGAAAGCGCTGTTAGCTTGTTGGCATTTGCTCCTGTGACAGGGCCAACTGCCTCCCTAAAAATAGTCTTCCCACCTTGCTCTGGGCATCTCCAAAACTGGGCAAAGAAGTGGCCCTTTTTGAGCCATTTAATCAGAGTAGACGTCCTAGAGAAGAACTTGGGATGTAGTTGTTTAATGTTCTTGAAGCAGAGAGAAAATGGAGGGCCAGAAGGAGCAATAATGTGAATATTCACAACTGGGAGATTTGTGTTGGAAAATGAAGATGAGATCAAGGAATGTCTTTGAGGGAGGGAAAGATGCCAAAACATTCCTAGTAGATGTTGCTGAAAACAACCCAGGTGTCTACCCATTGGGAGCTGGGTACATTCACAAAACAGAGCGAAGAATGAGGATGGAGGTACAGATGCCAGGGATTGGATGAAGGGAAGTTTCTCTGGTCAGCTGTATTCCCGCTCATAAATGGAGAAAAAAATGGTATTAGAATATCACCACTTTGCAACTGCTAATAAAATAATGAACCTGAGCAGTGATTATCAATAGCCACTAACTTCACAACAGAAAGGCAGATAGATGTCACAGACCCGCATCCGAGTAAGCCTCTAGATCTGTAATGGTGGCTCTTTTAGAGTTTTCAATGGTACAAACAGCTCACTGCAGCATGCATGCATGCCATAGGTTCACCACCACTGCTCTAGATCCACCTACCATTTCACAAGAAATAGAAAGAACAGAAGAAAATATTCACTGGCACTAGGGGGATCCAGTCAGAAGCCAAGCTGTGGGGCACATTTGGTGAATGGATGGAGGTGAAGAAGAGGAACCTAGTGATACAAGGAAATATAAGGGATAGGAATGCCCAGGCAGTTTAAGGGCATCGTACGGATCTTGAGAAACTGTATGACACTGACATGAATGCATATTTTAGATAATAAGTAGGAAACTCTGAACCTTATCCTGGATTTTTGATGAAGTTCAGAAATTATATCTGACTGGGGATGTAGCTCTATAGTAAAGCACTTCCTTGGAATGTATAAGGCCCTGGGCTTAATCTCCAGCACCACATCAAAAAATTACTATTACTATTTTCAGTGTATCTTTGCATTGTGATTTTAAAGGAATCCTTATTTCCTACAGATATACAATGAAATAAGTAGAGGAAATGATTTGAATCTTGAGATTGGCTTCTAACCTAAAATCTGGGATTGGTCCTTGTGGAAGCTGAGAGATGGCTGTAGAGGAGTTCACTGCACCACCTTTTCTACTTTTTGAATAAGGTTGGATTGTTCCATGAAAAACAGTGTTTTTAAAGTAGTAGATCTTTTGCGATCCTCAGGATTTGATGTCAGGCCAATCTGAGGACCAGCTCAAGGTTGCTTTATTGTATCCTATCCCTTATCGACTCACCTTGCTACCCTTGGCAGAATGAACCCTCCTTCCTTGCTGCCCTTAAGTCAGTTGGTCAGTATACCCATCACCTCACATTATCAGATTGGGTCACATGTCTCCGAGTCCCTGTTACTTCTTGGGAGTGAAGGTAAACTACTTCTCTGAATATTCTCTGCTGGAAGCGAGGTATAATAATGCTCCCCTCAAAGAATTGCTGTTAGTATGGAGTGTGACCCGTCAGACTGACAGAAAGGAGAATGCTAGGTAAGGCTGGCTGGTTCTGAACTGGAGATGCCCCCCCCAGTTGGCAACATCTGGAAATTCTGGTTGCCTTGATGGTGCACGAGTATGCTACTGCATCTAGTGGGTGGAGGGGCCAGGTATGCTGCTGGAAAAACCACCATACATACAGGACAGTCCTCCAACAAAGGATTTTGGATTTTCTGGCCCCAGTTGTCAATAATGCTGAGATGGAGTGGTCTGGGCTGTTTTAGTGGAGATGAGGCATATAGGAATGTTCAAGCCCTGCCTCTGGGAACAAAACAGGAGCCTGTATTTCAGAGAGCAATGAGGCAGTGTTTGGATAAATCAAGTGCACATAGAGCCTGTGGTCATTAACATCACTCCCTGGCCTCACCCAAAGCAGTGGCTGCCAGGTTTGTAAGGGGAGGCTGTGCCTTAGCTGCTTGTGGATGGTGAGGACTTGAAGGCAACTCGAGCTAAGCAAAGTATTAGAGGAGTTGGGGTCAGATCCTGGCGAGGAGCTCGTGTCAGACTCCAGCCTTCAGGTCCCATTTTTCTGTCGGGTGTTGCTGGGAATTCACTGGGATTTAGGTTAAAGGCAGTGATGTACACAGTGGAGTACTTTGCAGTGGACTCTATGTTCACGGAGCAAAGCAGAACATTGTGAAAGCAGCTGGGTGAAAAAGTGAAAAAGAGAACCACAGCTATAAGGCAGTGTCTAGTGGATAGGAGCCATTTATTTAAGTTAAAATGCACATGCAAAAAACACTCATTTTAAGGAGCACATATAAGCCAAAAGGTATGTAGTAAACAGATTTGAATTGCTGCTCATGGAATATGTGTGTGTGTGTGCGTGTGTGTGTGCGCGTGTGTGTGTGCGCGCGCGGGGGAGGATGAGTAAATGAATGAAAAACCAAGAATCAAGCCTTGCAGGGACCAATGATGGCTGGAGGCTGTGAACTGCAGAGTATGATTAGTTCAGACTCTGCATTGGGATTTGGAACAAATGAATAAAAATGAATGCATGGAGGATACATAGTCCAGGATAGAAGCTGGCATATAGAAGGTGTTAACTAAATAATAGCAATAACCAAAATAATATGTAAGTACTAATTTAACTATTTTGAGTAGGATAACAGAGTACATTATTATAAATACTACAAATCATGTTTCCCTTCTCTTTTCTCTTCCCTCACTTCTGGAAATAGTCTACCACTGAGTGTCTAAGGACCCACTAAGGGAGAATATGGAGCATTCTCCCAAGAGGGCGGGTGGAAAGGTGTCTTTAGGAGAGGCCAGGGAGAGCAGCCCATCCATGGGGACTGCCCCTATGGTTGGGAAGGAAATGATCCAGGGAGAGACCAGAGTCCCTTGCAGGGCCGAGATGGGTGGCAGCTGGTGCTCGTGAGGAAGCTGGACATGAGGTGGCAGGGCCCTGCCCCTGTGAGGCTCTGCGTATACAAAGGGCTGGACATGGATGTCTCACCACTGGGTAGCTGCTGCCATCCGCTCCCCATTGGATTCCTGGGAAACCCTGGGGACCTGAATTGCCCAACACCCAGATGGTGGGAGCTGGAAGTCAGGTTTAATTTGATTTAGCAAAATAAGGTGATGCTTCTCATGTGCCAGTGAGGTGGAGAAGAGTTCATTTTCACTCCACTTGTTTTTCTTTGCACCCTGCATAGCCACCAGCACAGCAGATCACACATGTGGAGCTTCAGGAAACATTTTGGTGAACAAATGGAAACAGTCCTTCCTCCCCTCCAGCCCTGGGGCTGCAGGCAGTCAGAGTCTCAACTCCCACAGTGGTTCCACTGGCCATCTGCTTCATGGTGCCCTGGGATTCAGCCAGGGAAATGGGATGTGGAAGCCAGAGTCTGACACGAGCTCATCTCTAGAATCTGAGGCTGACCCTCCAGCCCTCTGCATGAAGTCATGTTTTTGGGATGCCCAGATGCCCCATGGTCCACCTGTGAGTCCTCCTCCAAGTGCCAGAGGGCAAGGCATGGTGAGGTTCCACCACTGAGTGACATCAGTTGGATTGTTATATAGCCTGTTCCATCCAACACAGTTGGTATCATGAGTCTACTCATGAGAGAGGTGAGGAGTTAAGATAAGCATGTGGAGGGGACTATGTGTCACTGCTCTTTTTGATTTATCAGACCTTTGCTTCCGCATTCTATCTTTGGATGGAACCCAGGCTATTTCTCTGATTATGGAACGAGTGCATTTGTCAAGGTGGGTGTTTAGAGGTGTAGCTGCCAAGCTCCTGGAGGTGCACTTGAATTTGCAGAGCACTGCAAATATTACAAGCTTGGTGATTGTGAGCAAGTCCCTAATCCTCTTCAGGTCTCAGAATTTTTCTAGGCACAGCATTGAGAGGGTTAAATGAGACAATGCTTACAAAACCCCTACTCTGCACCAAGAACTCCCACGAAGGTTTTGATAATTATGGGTGGTGACACCCTGTGAGGGAGTTGAATTCCTAAGGTCTAAACTGACACTCACAAGAAACTGTCTGGATTCAAGATGGCGAACTCATTCCTGGGTGAACACCAAGCCTATGAGTGACCTTGTAGGACACAGTTCAGGCACTGAAAATTCTGGTTCATATGTGGTACTTGCATGGAGCCTCTTGTGGGGCTTATTTAATTTAGTCTTTTATTAATAAAAATAACTTATTTTGAAGAGACTTTACAGAATGTTTGGTTTTTTAAAAAATAATCTTTATAGTGTTCTCACACAGATCGTATAGTGTCTGAAATGGGGTGGGAGGTGTTATGGGTGTTTGTGGATTTCAAATAAAAATTGACCCAAGTTCAGTCTGCAGTGAACATGGTGCTACATGGTTCCTTTTTGCTTGACGAGAAACCTCCAAAGCCCTCAAGTCCTGTTCTTTTTATGATTGCTTAACGCAGAATGAATTATTCAAAGCCTAGCAATGAAGCTTGGCCCAGACTCTGTAGTTGGAACCCTGAGACGGCAAGGTCATTTCTGAGGATCTGTTGGCCCTGTGCCGGACTGGACGTCCATCCCTGGCCCTGACAGTGGGTAGGAGAGCACTCAAGGGCAGGCTACTGCAGCATCCCAATGAGTACCAGCTCACGGGGGAGAGAGCTGAGGGGCAGGGAGGCTGGCACGAACCCATGGTCTTGACATCTTGCCCAGCACAGCCTTGTCTGAGGAGGTGGAGCCTGTAGAGGCTGGCAGGGAACAAAAACAATGAGGGACCTTGGGCGGGGGATTTAGCTCAGTGGTTCCACCTCCTGCCTTGCAAGTGGAAGGACCCAAGTTCGATCCCTGGTACCAAAAAAACCCCAGCAATGAGTGACCTTCAGACTCCCCCAAAGCCCACCTGGCCCCATTTTACCCTTTCTGTCCTATATTTTGCTTGGAAAACCATTACTCCCCAACTAGACTCGGGGAAGGTGGCTTTATCCCTAGTTCCATTGATAAATCCTGGTAGATATAAGCCAGTTTTTCACAACATTGCCTTCACATTAGAACCATCTGGAGAACTCTAAAACCATTCAGATGTGTGCAGTGCAGTTCAGGGAGCCTAGAGCATATCATATCCTCAACATCACCCGGAAGTTTGTTAGAGACCCAGGCCCTCAAGCCCCTCACTAGAACCACAGGAGAATCTCTAGGCTGGGAGAACAATGGTCAGTGAGTGTCAGCTTTGCCCACAAGCCCGCCCAAACTGCTCCTCGTCCCGGTGAAGAGAAAGCAACACGAGGCATGGGAAGAAGGCGTTTAAGGCCATGAGGGATCAGAGCAGGCCTGAGACAGGTGACAAGCCAGCTGAGTCACAGTAACTGGGACTACACCGGCAAGCAGCCCCACGTCAGCCAATCTTCTCCACTGGGCACTGCAAGAATCCTCATCTCAGTCCCCACTTCAGCTCACTCTTCAGGGAAGGGACGCTGAGGATACTGCCCCTCTTGTGGACGGAGAAACTGAGGCTCCAAGTGCCACCAGTTTGCCCAGAGTGAGTGGCCGGGCAGTGGCAGTTTGAACATTGTTGCATTTGGATGGCTTTCAGCTGGGCAGTGTCTTTGTGCCCTTTGTTTAGCATGAGAGCAGTACCCTTGATCCTGGACCTTCTCTTGAACCCCAGGAGTTGGCTGACCCAAGGCCTCCCCCACGGTGCTGATTACAGGGCAGATGCTGGGCCAGCAGCATTTTCTTCCCTTCCCCCAGGCTGAAAGGAAGGAACGGGGCGGTGAATTCTGCTTCCTCCCCTCACCCCCTTCCCTCCTGGAATTGCCTGCCATTTACACTCTGTTACAAGAAATTTTGTTCTTCTTTCTCCCTCCCCCCAGTACCTAAACTCTTAGTTAACTCCACACTCTTTGGGGTGTCATCTGGGTGTTGCTAGTGGGGAGCAGGGGCTGGGGGCACACTACTTGATCTTCGTTGGGTTTTGCCTGTAACGCCTATATTCTTTGGAGTTGGGACAGAGCTGGAGATGACTTTGTCCATTTTGCTCACCATAGGAATGAAAGAACTGAGGACCAGGCCCGTGGTAATGCAGAGCCTGGAGCAGCACCCTACAGGGAACTCAGGCCTCTGAACAAGAGCCACAGCTTCCCTGGAACCGGCAGGGAAAGCTCCTAAGGGCGGGTCCCCCAGGCAGAGAACCTCAGCCCCAGAGAGGGGACATGGGGCGGGGGGGATCCTGGCTCACCCTTACACACCAGAAAGCAGAGGCAGGCCAGGGAGGTGTGACCTGCAGTGGCACAGGGTTGTGAGGATCCAGAGGCCTTAGCTCTGTGAAAACAAAGGACTGAGGCCCCAGCACCTCTTCTGGGAGAAGCGGCTCCTGGAGGGTATGGAGGGCACCTGCCCAATTCCCATCAACTCCTCTGCACATCTGGCAGACACCTGTTGGGGTGCACAGCCCCGGGGTGGGGGCTGCTGGGGCTGGGGCTCTGGCCTGGCTACAGCTCACCACCTCTGCCCTGAGGGGGACTGTGGGGCCTGCAGGCGGTGACCACTGAGCCTCACCCTCCTACATCCTGGGAAAAGCAGAAGCTGCCCAGGCTGGGCACACACTCTAGGCACCTGCCAGGTCCCTGCCTGTCCTTGCTGGAGCCCAAGCACATTCACCCACTTCTGTGCCCACTTGCTACTCAGTGTTTGTGTTCTGAAGGTTAATTAACTTCCCAGGTGTCATGTTAGCATGCAAGAGTGGGTTCATAGCTAGGTGTGTGGCGCACACCTGTGATTCCAGCACTCCAGGAGGATGAGGCTTGCAGATCACAAGTTCAGGCTAAGCCCAGTCTTGAGACAGCAAGACCTTGTGTCAAAAATAAATAAATAAATAAATA